>AZNH01000058.1:11688-179917 GCA_000814955.1 Metarhizium guizhouense ARSEF 977 | reverse complement strand
TATAATTTTATTTAACTATAAAGCGAAACAATTAAAAATTAATTAATATATTATTATAATAATTAGTGCCACTCTAAGTATAATAAAGGGGAGAATAATTTAAAATAGTGGATCCCTTATACCCCGGCTACATGGTTAGGGTTAGGGTTAGCAATTAAGTGAGGCTATGGTCAGGTCAGGTCAACTACAATAGTCGGGTGGTGTGCATTCTCGTCTTCGCCGGCACCACCGATTTTCTGCGTCAGGTATATACAGTGGTTCTAGTTACAGTGCCTCGCAGCTTCAAGAGCGTTTTTGTCAGACTGCCGAACCATTCGACGCCGTTCAGATACTGTGATTCTTTCCAGCTTTGCCTTGTTTCCGGCCATCCTCGGCCATGAGGACTGCTCACGTGAAATCACGTTTTGCCGCGTCTCTAATGAATTCCTTCCGAATACAAAGGTTCCATGTACCTACACAATCCAACCTCTGCAGGCTCTGATAGCCTCGCATTTCTTGCGTGGCGACCGAATTTGGGTGGGAGGCGCTGTCGTGACATGTTGAATTTCCTAGCTATAGCCCCCTTTTTAGCTGTTGGATTCGTTTCAACGTACTGAATGGTTAATCGCCGGATCAGTGATATCCATCATCATGACTGAGAAATACGCGGTAGAATTAGGCATGTGTAAGTAGGGAAAGGGCTCGCTTGCTAGGGGGCCCGTTTTGGTGGTGCCGGCGAAGACGCAACCAAAAAGAAGTGGGAGCGTGGCACGACTGAAAAGTGACCAGTTGCGAGTAGGCATCAGCTTTTTCGTGGTGGAGACGGTGATCCTTTGTGTGAGACATCTCACATAAGAAAGTACTCTACGGAGTACGGAGTACGTGTGCCTATTCTGCTGGCAGTACTGCCATGACACGGCAAAGCGACCTCATCCATTCATTCCCAAGCGAGCCTTTCTCCACTTCGCCATCGGCTACATACACGAGTTGGCAAACTCAGTTCGTTGTGCCACGTAGCGGGAAGTGCCCATGCCACCAGTTGACCACACTTGGAGCCACAGCCGGAATCGGGCGTGTCCAAAGAACTGAGTGGTCGGCTCTAGTACCTATACGCTTGGCTTGGATTAGCATCTTTAGTCTTTGCTTCACGCTCATTGGCAAATTTAAACGGCGCCAGCAGCTGATTATACTAAATTAACGCGCTGGACGAGGTATATGGCTGGCACCGGCATTGCGAGATTTCTCGCAAGTGCAGTCCTCCCAACGACTTGACATCCGCTGAAAGCCGAGACATCTTTTCAACTGGATGCAGTATTCAGCCCTCAGCATGAGCTTCCCATTTGGTTACTTTGTCTCCAATGTGGCGCTCGCCCATTGAGGGAGCACGCATGAATGGCCCCATCTTGTACTACAAGTCCATGCACTGACACTCATGATAAATTACATCTGGAGCCGATTGGCTGATTGCTCTTCGCTTCTCAAATATCATTCCCGTCATGCTACTGTAAGAATATCTCGTCTCACTGCTATATTGAACCATGAACCCCTCCAAAAGCGATTGAACATGGCTACCGATTTATGCATCTTTGACATCATAACGTGGAATAGTCTCCAAGCCTTTAGCCAATCGTTTTATTCGCATCAAAAGAATAGTCACCTTTATCTCCGAAATGGCTACCATTACAGAAAAACATCAGACGACCGCCGCGGTCGTCACGGACAACTTCACCTCGATTCCGATTCTTGACTTCAGCCAAGCCCAGGCGGCTGCAACTAAGCCACACTTCTTGTCCAAACTCCGAGAGGCCTTGGTCGTAGTGGGCTTCTTTTATCTCAAAAACCACTCTGTGCCAAAGCAAGTACAAAATGACTTTGTGGACAAGTCAAAGGCACTTTGCAGTCTGCCCCTAGAGAAGAAGTTGAAGATGGACATGGTCAACAGCAAACATTTCCTTGGATACTCGAGAGTGGGTTTTGAGAAGACGGCTCGAATAACTGACAAGCGAGAGATATTTGACGTACGTTGACAATGCATGACCAGCTGTTACGCTCGTACATGGGACATGGCTAACTCTGGCACGCCTGTAGTTTCTCATGCCCTTCAAAGCTCCAGGTCCTGACGATCCCATATACCTTAATGTTCTTGGACCCAGCCAGGTATGTGGTTATCAGTACTACTACTCAAATCCTCCCCATGAAATCAACTAGCATGGCTAAAGACTCTCGATGTTGAATTTTGCAGTGGCCAGATGAGGAGGATGTTCCAGGTTTTCGCCATGCCACCGAGACGTATCTCGAGTCAGTTGGGGACTTGGGCCGTGCCATGACACATCTTGTAGCGGAGGCTTTGGGTCTCGAGCCGTTTGCATTAGACAGATTTTTCCTCCACGAGCTTCCTAGGAACAAACTGTCGGTGGTCAGATACTGCGCACCCGAAGATCTGCCGTCACTGGATTCTACCCTTGATGGTGTTTGCCATGGTGACGGCGGCTTTCAAGGAGTCGGGCCCCATAAAGATGGCGGGTTTCTCACCTATCTTCTGCAGATGACAACCCATACTGGCCTGGAAGCTCAGAATAAATCAGGAACGTGGATTCCCGTCCCCCCCATAACCGGTACCTTTGTTATAAATGTTGGCCGTTCGCTAGAGTCCATGACAAGAGGTGTGTGCACGGCGACTACTCATCGGGTGAACCTTAGGCCTCAGTACTTCTACGGTAAGGATGGCCGTCATCTCGGTCATCGTTACACATCTCCCGTGTTCCAAACACTAAATCCCAACCTGACTCATGAGGAACTCACTTCACTAAAGCTCCCAAAACATATTACGGACCTGGTAAAGGATGAGAAGGTCAAGTCGGATGCAGAGGCTTATTTTAACAAACATTTCCTTGACGGACCAGGAAAGGGAACCTTTATAGCAAGATTGACTAGCCATCCCGAGGTTGGGCAGAGATGGTACCCAGAGCTGCTGGCCCAAGCTCTTGAAGGTCAGCGAGAGTTCGAGGGGTAAGCTATCAAATGTCAAATGCATTACAATGGTATTCATATGTGCACTCCTGAAATCATCAATTTCCTTCCACGACAATAAGCCGAATCATGACTGTTCCATAGGATCGAAATCTCGGTTGCAATCTCCTACTACATACAGGTTTATACGTAAAACACAAAGAGTTGACGGATAAAGCTGTCGCGCAGGGTGCGCACCACTCAATTAAATCCACCGAGTGCTTCAGTCGCGTTGAGTTGACCAGGTCAACTAGACTTTCCCGTCGAGTTGATCAATTGGGGGTCAAATTGAGTTGAATGTCCACCAGTTGACGTCTTGACCACAGCACCTATATTCATATTCTACCTTCCCTCTTCCGCCCTTTGCCTTCTAGTATATCATATCATCTGTCTCATCATCAGTTCTCTCCTGAACGATACCGTCATCAATAGCACCCTCCTCAACCGGAAGAAGCAAAGCGTGCAGGTCATCCATCGCCCCGGCCCGTAACCACGGCTGAAGCACTTGGCACATCCCTATAATGTAGCATCGAGCCGACTTCGCAGCAATGTCACTATACGTCCTGCTGCTGCAAATAATCTCTCGCATTCTCCTGACATTGGCTCAATCGTAAGGAAATCCAGCGCCATCCGCCACAGGCGAGGACATCGTCGTCTCCGCTCATGCCAATACGTGACTGGGTCTCTTACATCGCTGTCCACTCAAAGAAGCCTTGGAAACCCTCAGAAATTTCTGTCTCATCTTGAAATCAAGCACAAGGGTGTTAGGAGAGGAGCATCCAGATACGCTCACCAGTATGCGTAACCTAGCATCCACATTATCCAATCAAGGGAAATGGAAGGAAGCAGAGGAGTTTCAAGTGGCAGAGATTGCGATAATAAGGCGGGTTCTTGGAGCCGAACATCCTCGGACCTATGCCAGCATGGCCAACCTGGCGTTGATATTCAAGGGCCAAGGCCGATTACAGGAGGCAGAAGACCTGGAGATGCAGGTAGCGGAGATATCTAGGACGGTTTTAGGCAAGGAACATCCGGAGATATTAACTAGCATGGCTAATCTAGCATCAATATATCTAGACCAGGGCCGAGTAAACGAAGCTGAATTGTTACAAACAGAGGTAATAGAGACGAGAAAGAAAGTACTCGGACCTGACCATGCCTCAACGTTAACCAGTATAGCCAATTTAGCTTCTATATACAGCAAGCAGGGCCGGTTTTTTGAGGCTGAAGCGCTCGAGGTAGAGGCAATGGAGACGAGGAAGCAGCAACTTGGTCCTGAACATCCCCTCACGCTAAGCAGTATGGCCAACCTGTCGCTGACATGCTACTACCAAGGACGGTGGAAGGAAGCAGAAGCGCTAGGCAAAGAGATTTTAGGGAAAAAGCAAATGGTGCTTGGTCCTGAACATCCCTCAACGCTAACTACTATGAACAACCTAGCATCGATATTCAGCATTCAAGGCAAGCTAGGGAAGGCGGAAAAACTAGAGGCTGAGGTCTTGGAGATGAGAAAGAGGGTGTTGGGAGAGGAGCACCCCGATACGGTGGCCAGTATGAACCAGCTCGCAATAACCCTTAATGACCAAAGCCGATTTGAAGAGGCGAAGGCATTAATGATAACGGTGATTCAGCTTCTAAAGCGGCTGCATGGCCCCAGCCATCCTTATACGACTGCTTCCCAATCCAGCCTGGACGAGTGGGAAGCTGTGACAAGGGCTCAAAGAGGGCTTGGAGCAAAAAAGGGCTCAATTCAATAATAATCTCGAAGGGTCTCTAAGGTCTTGAGTTCCTAAGAGGAAAAGAAGAGAAAAGTGACTGCTTTATATACATAAAAGGAACGCCCGGGCCTAGGGCTCTTGCCCGGGCACGTGTTCAAGCTGTGTAACCAACAAGTCCCGTATCGGCGAAGCCCCTTTGTTGGGCTTCACGAGCTGTTGAGCCTTTTCCGTGTAACAGAAGCGAACCATCAGCAGGAGCCAGTATCATCGTCATCGGTGAGTTAAAGTGACGAAGGCCACTCTCAGCCTGCATTCCACGATTCAGCACGATTGGCGACAGGAGTAAAGAATATTGGCTTCGGAATTCCTTCTCTTCAATCAACCAGGCCCGGGATTCAGACTGGCCCCCAAACTAAACATGTACACAATCGCCAGCCTCAATGAGCTGTGCGTCCACTCTCACAACGCTACCACGGACCCCGTGCTGGCCGAGCGTTGGAGCGATTCTACCAGCCCGCCCTCGCCTTCCAAAAGAACTCACCCTCCCCAGCGAGGTACCGACTCGGTACAGCGTGGTGGACTACAGGGTGGTCCTCTGGCCAGTCTATGGTATCAACACCTTCAGGTCCACTCACTTCTCATCGGGTAGAGACTTGGAGGCGTGGAGGAAAGTCTGCTTCGGGGAATTGAACGGGGAGGAAATTCAGACTGGCTTAGTGGAATGGACAGAACAGATGGAGGACGAAACACAATGCTGTTATTGGCTAGGAAGGCCTATCGACACCGATCGTGAATAAATTGTTGTCCCGATGGAGATGGAGATGGTGTCCGTTGCGTTGGTTGGAACGGGTAGAGTTGTATTTTCCTCAATAACATGATGAATATCAGACGACTTAATTTCAAATGTGAGAGGATATTGTAAACCTGCCCTTGTCCTGTCGTGCACGCTCCAAAGACGTTGGTCGGCTGCCGTGCCTGACCGCCTTGGTCATATAGGATCATCGAAGGCGTGTACAGCTCAGCCAATCTCTGCTCTTCAACTCTTCCCCTCGTCACATCTTACTTCCGACTACCGAGCAATGACTTCCAGCATAACCCTCAAAGGCGTTTATGTAGGCAACAAGCCTGTCATTGTGAAGAGGTATCTATATCGCCAATACAAGCAGATAACAGATGGTAGCCAATGCTGGAGGGACAACTACATTCTTGAGCGATGGGCGGATTCTGAACAGCCCGTGGTGTACTACGGACAGCATGTGAACGGATACAGGTTATTGAAGAGGTTGGGCGATTGGTGTTGGCTGGCCAGAAATACCAACAATAAGTGTGTGTATCTGTCCCCTTGGGCTGCAGAGAAGGCTAACGACTGGCGCCAGCGAGTTGTTGACCGTCAAGTTCATGGGGCAGAGCGAATCTCGGCAAGTCAAACGCGAATTAGCCATCAACCAATTTCTACGTTCACGATGCCCCCAAAGTCCCCACCTATCCATCATCAAGGACAACTTTGTCATAAAGCACCACCTGGCAAAATTGCACCCCTCATACAGGGACGTCAGCTTTGACGTCATCGCCTACCCGCCGACGGGGACAGATCTTCAAAGGATACATACTTCATCGGTCCGCAGCACCTCACCACTCCCTTTAAGCGTTGAAAGGCGGGTGCAATGCATCAAGGACATTGTTCGAGGGGTGGCCGAACTACACAGCCTCGGTATCGTGCATGCAGGTAATTCTACAGAGAGGAGTTCTTGAAGAAAGATTCTAACCAAACACAGATATCCATCCAGGGAATGTTGCACTACCACCGCCTCCAGTTGCAGATATTGAGGCCCTCCTTGAAGAGCCACATGTAGAACACTGGTTGGAACGTGAGGATGGAGCTCCAACACCTGGCTGCCTCCCCAAATCCGTCATCAAGCCAGTGGACTTGGGCTTCGGCGACGGGACATGCAGAGTCTTGGATTTTGGATACTCTTTCCGGCACAGAGAAGGTGCCGTGTACAAGGCAGACAGCTTCTCATATGGCGCGGAAAAGGCTATCGAGTTTGAGACGAGCGAAACGACAGACCAGCCCTTCAAGGTGGACAGTTGGTACATGGGGCAATTAGTATGTACACTCGACATACAACGCCGTCGCATATTGCCTGACATTCACCAGATCTATTACATCTTGACCAATGGATGCGACTTTTTGGACAGGCGTCCCTCAAATCTCATGTCACACTGGGTAGACCGTATGGCTGTACTGGAGAATGGAGTGGACGAAATTTTTAATGAGGAGTTGCCATCACGCAGACATCAGCGCCATTTCCAGCCCATAATTCAACAGCTTATGCACGGCGACCCTGACCGCCGTCTTTCTGTTCAAGATGCTGTGGCTAGAATCGAGTCGTTTTGACTCGCTGAGCCTTCCGATGCGGAATTTAGACTATCTCCATTTTGACCTTCATTTACACATTTTAATGCAGTTGCCAGCTAGTATAACTAGGGGGACATGGTTCTGAACAAGCTCAATCTAATCACAGACACAAGAAAATATTAATCTGCTGTACACATGACATCTTATGCACCAGCATAAAGTGTGCAGACGCACTCAACTCCCGTGAGCCATACCGCATAAAGCAGCAAACCATGGCTATATCTAACACACATTGACTTCTCAGGACTACGGCTAAACATACAGCGGAGCACAACCTGACAAGAAAGACAAACAATATATGAAAGCAGCAATGTACCGTGCTGCCAAGAAACTAAAACGTCATTCCAGCGCAATCTGCGAGGAAATCCAAGTAATATTTGAAGACAGCAATATCAAGCTACCACTGAGAAAATAAAGCGTCATTCGATTTTTAAACAATTCTTTTCTAGGCGTCGCCTTTGATCCTTTCATGATTGCCCGCCCAAATACAGTCGGTCTCGCGGCCCTTTCGGTCCTATACGAATGACAAGTCAAATCAATAATGAAATTCTGGCCAAGCTGACAAGACGAGTCGAGAACCTACCTCGTCAATACCCCCGCCAAGCCGTCTCGAGGCCTCGTTTGCTCGGCAAACATTGTCGGACCGTACTAGATGTGTAGCAGCAACATCACAATATCCTTGGGTGCAACGCTCCTGCGTTAAGAGATGCTCCGTTTCAGTTTCAGTTTCCGCCTGTGTATCTGACTTTTTCTTCGTCTTTCTATCAGAGGGGCGTACCTTTTCCCAAATGTTATTCTCGCCGTCTAATCCACCGTGTCGTGTTAGTTGATGCCTTGGTACACGACCGGAGCTTACATATGTGATCATACGGTGTGGCCCTTGCCGTCGAGGCAAAGAAGATGGAGAGCATGCCTGCGCCTTGGTGGTCTTTTTTATCCGCGCTGGTGAAGCTAGTCGGGCATTCATCTTATGCTCGTGGTATGGCAGACCAGGCGAATGGAAGTAGAAAATAAACCCTTTCCAAATGCAACCAGACCACGGAGTACAGATGCCCTTGTATTCTATATAGTTTACCCTGCTTACCTGCCTCTAGCTCTTCTTTCTTTCTTTTTTTCTCACTCTCTAATCTAACAAAAACTGCAACTTGATTTCATTCATGGCCAGTTTTCTTTAGATTTTTTTTAGTGCGCATGTTCATCTCGCCTGACCCAATGCCGAAGCACGCTCTTCACAGCCCGATCAGGGGGGCACAAACAGAGTCTATCGTGTTTCAAGGGCTGGATCGGATAATGTCTCGGACGGAGGCGGCCAGAATTTCTTCTGTCTACAGCGAATGTGGAGCCGCCATTTTGAAACCGGGTGATGGCTCAAATTGCAGCAATCTGATGACACCGTAATGCGGCTGCCGGGCCGTGCCGACCGGTACTTTTGTGGCACGACGCCAGCGATGCTGGGCCACTTGCCCTATTTGGAGTCGATAGCCTCTTCGCCCTGTCTTTATCTCCGCTCCGCTTTGCTTTGCGATCGCCATCCCCTTAAGTGCGCTAAGGTGCTGTTTTTATAGAGAGTAAGGATATATATAAACCAATTAAAAATCTTGAATCAAATGGCATAAATTTTCACTGTGTATTAGATTAATAATATAAACACAAGTTTTTAAGTTTATATAAAGCTATATCACACTTATTATAGCCGTTGGTGAACTAAAAAGTGCCTGTTAGGTATTGCATAAAAGGTGGGACAGTTTTAAGAACGGCACCTTTGTACTCAACGGGATAAGATGTGTCGAGTACTACCGAGCACCGTCAAACACATCCTCGACCAAGTTGAATGGAAGGACTTCCATTACAACGAGAGGAACGTCACGATGCAGAACCGTCCGCCACTCATGCATACAGCTTCGGCCAAAAGAGGCCCTCAACTATCACACCGGAGCTGCACAGTCCATCCCCAAGTTGGCTCAAGTAGTGATTTCTATTTTGACACGCGATAGCTTCCGCAGCCCCGTCCTGCCGCCAGACTATCGTGACTCCGCCTCGTCCATCCTATCGTACAAAATTTTGACCTTGTCTTTGTCTAGTATACATTGCCCAACCCCGGCATCAAAAAAGTCGGCACCGAAAACGAGGTCAAGCGATCCCATATCCAAAGCTCAAAACTACAAAGAAACAACAACGCCAAAAACCATGCAAGTGTGCCCCCAATGTTGCAACCGCCCCGCTCTACTCCTCGCGTCCTTCATCCACAGCCTGCCATTGCCTTCGTTCGCACTGGACCAAAAGGAAAAACGTCATCTGCCGCCATCAGGGCCATGCGGCCTGTCCTTGGCCGTCATCCCACCCACCCTCTCCGCCTGTCCCAGCTTCTCCAGCTCGCGCTGCCTCGACGCCCTCACCTCCTCCGGGAGCCCCCACCACTCGCGGAGAAACTCCTCCTGGGCCACGGCCATCTTGGCCTTGCGCTCGCGCTGCCGGTGCCGCTCCATCCGCATGGCGAACCACTCCTCGCGCGCGGCGTCGTGCTCCTCGGGCGTGGCGTGGAGCTTCATGCAGTTGTTCATGACGCGGTGTTCGGCCCGGCAGGCAAAGGACACGGTGAGGGTGCGGCCGAGGGCGCACGCGGCAAAGGCTAAAATGTCAACGTTTAGTTGTTGTCTTTCAGCGAACCCCCTCCACCGTCGGGAAAGACTACATGCACGCACCTTTGATCTCTTCGGCACACTGGCTGCGAACCCGGGCGTAGTAAATGTCTCGTACTTGCGACTCCTGCGAGGCCGATAGCGGAAGGGGGTTTCTCGAGGGCACGCCGGCGCGTTGGTCCGGCACGTCGGGCCTGTCGGTGGCCATGGTCGTCATTCTGGAAAGTGCAGAGGAAGCCAGGGCGAGTTTTCGATGGTGGCTCTCTGACGCAGGGCGCAACCCTCGTCCCCGCAATGAGGAAAGTCGGCTGAGCCCAGGTCCTGGGTGAGAATGGGGAGCTCCGGTGATTGGCAATGGGAGCCTGCGTAAGCGCAGACAGTCGACGGTCGGGCGATGGTCTGCTGGGTGGTGCAATCGCGCAGTGTTGGCTGAGAAGCTTGATGCATCAGGCAATACAACTTTATCGAGCCGGCTCCACTAGAGGTCGGCAGAATCTACGCCACCGCCTTCCTATTATGATTGCCGACTTACACCAGTTTGAGGCTGGCTGTCGACAAAGAACGTTGTGAAAGCTTATTTTAACTCGCGGACAGAAGACGTGGCGGGATTTTTTGGAAAGATGTAATAATGGAGATGGAAAAGTTATTTCCCGGTGACTAAGTGTGGTGCCGTTATGAGATGCTACGTATCGTTACATACTATGATACTGCAAATGTGAAATATTGCGGGGGATAACTATGATCATTCATTATAGAAACATGGTATATAAAGCAAGCGAAGAATCAAGTCCAACAGATGGCCCCAAAGCCCCCCGCCGCTGCCACTTACACCAACTAACCAGGCCTCTTGGTCAGAAACGGCGCTACTAGACTCGCTGCCGCAACTCGTCCAAATCACGCCCCCGGAACATGAACCATATTAAGTAAAAAGACAAAAATGCCATGGTAACCTCTATAAACCTCAGTCATCTAACCAACTACTGCGGATGCTGTTGCGGTTGGTGGTAATACTGCTGCTCCTGCTGAGGAGGCGGCGAGCTCGCCACAGGAGACGGAGAGTACGGCTGCTGGGGCAGCGGCGTGGCCGACAGCTCGCTTCCCTGCTGGACATGCTGCTGGTACGACGGATACTGCTGGCCGTACTGGGCATACTGCTGCGCGTCCTGGGGAGGCTGGTACGGCGGCTGCTGCTGGTACGGGCTCTGGGCAGGCTGGTACGGCGCCGGCGTCGGGTTCTGGCCCAGAGGAGACTGCTCGTGTTGGCCCGTCTGCTGCGGCTGAACGGGCTGCTGGTACGGTGTGTATTGCTGCTGCTGCTGCTGCTGCTGCGGCTGCATCACGGAAGCTCCCTGCTCAGCCTTGGGTTCCATCTGGTAGTTGTTGGAGCCGCCGCCGGCGCCGCCGGCGATGGGGAAGCGGCCTTCCTTGCGGCCGCGGAGGAACATGACAATGGTCCACACAAACGTGGCGATAAACATGAGCCTTGGAAGTCAGTATCCCGTGACGTCCAGGGCAAGCAGGCGACACAACTCACCACAGGAGGGCGCCCAGCCCGGCAATAGAACTCATCATCTCCCGGCCGCTCTTGAACAGAATGTCCCTCCGCTCCAGGTGGCGCCTCGTGAAGCAGGTCTTGCTGCCGATGAGGCTGCCGTCGTCGATGCACCCGCCGACCTGGACGTTGAACTTGAAGGTGGCGCGGCGGGCGGCCACGGCGGCAAACGTCGCCAGCCACATGACGACGAGGAAGCCGTCGAGCACCGTCACGGCCAGGACGTGGTACGCCGTCTGCCACGGGGGGATCTTTTCCGTGAACACGGCGTAGAAGAGAATACACCAGGTGAGGATGGCCTGCAAGGGATGGCGGGTCAGATTGCGCTTCGCTTTTCCCGGCTGTGTGAGGACTCAGGGGGGCGACGACTTACAGTAGCGACAGACAGCCCAAACTCGTCGAGGTACAGGTCGTGCATCAAGGCGCCCGCCAGGCCGAGGATGATGAGCGAAATGAGGAACTGGAGTCCCCGGACAATCATCATCCATATCGGCGTCTCGAGCACGTGGCTCGCCGGCTGTTGGTGGACTTGCTCCATGGCGAGCGAGACCGTGAGCAGTGCGACAAGAGTCAAGTGCTATTCGGAAAGACGGCGCCTCCCAGACTTGAATCCCAAAATTGGGAGGAGTAGAAAAATATCCAGCAGACGCAGACTCTCATCAGCCCGAGTGGCGTCCCCGTCCGCGACTTATATGACCTCGTTCCTCCGTGGCCCAATCTCCCATTGTCAAGATTGATCCCGGAATCCGCCCCTGTTCTGTTTTTGAGCCTCACCAGTGTATGCTGGCGCCTGAGAGAATCTGCCCCCTCAGGCAGGACGCCCAATATTGGTCAGCCCCGACATGGCTGCATGACCGCAAAGAGGATGTGAGGAAGCAAGCCCCTATCACTAGTTTACCTCAGCCGCACCGCGCGCAAAGGGATGTGAGTGGACGCCGTGCGCCAGGCTGGCTCGTGCCGAAAGCAGGCGTTATTTGGCTATTTATGTGCTGTCATTTTTTACATACGAGGCGCCGTTCTCTGCTTGAGCAGGGTCGCTTTTTTCCGCACAATTCGAGGCGAGGCGCGTTTTGGCTCAACACGCCATCAACACACAGGATGCAGCCAACGGGGCGAGTTTATGGCGCCACGCGGAAGCGGACCACGGAATGGCGTCGGGTCTTTTTGCCTGGCGGGTACGGAGTACATGTAATTACATGGCGCTGGGTGATTTTTCCACCTTGCCGGATTCTCGGCGCGAAATGGGCTGGGAGGCTGTCCTTACAGGATCCTGTCACTTCAGTTTCGGCCAACACTTGAGTAGTAGTAAACAACAATGATTGCAAGGAAATGGACGCTGACAATGGCGGATCTCTTTCCGCAGTGCCTGACTCTAGTGCTGACGGGGACCCTGTTTCCAGCTCGCCTGCCGAAACAGAGCAGAGTGCACATGTGCTGGCAGATGAGTCTCGCGAGTCGCGACCCTGGTCCTAGACTCCTCACGAAGCTGGGCTCAATGCTGGGTCCGAGATTGAAGTGCGTGCGAGCTGCCGCTTGCTTTCTCGCTGTCACCGCTTACTCCGTACGCCGCATCTGTCTCCGGTAGTACAGAGTGTGCCAAAAACATTCTAGACCCCGTCCCTTTTCCCCTATTGTCCAGCATCCCGAGCCGGTAAGGCGAACCGCGGGTGTTGGGCTGACTCGGCAGTGGGCTGAGATGCAGGGCGCCATCAGCCCCAAGCTACCCCCTGCTCTGCTCTGCTCACGTCTCGTCCGCTTCTAAATCTCGTCAATCTTCTCATTGGGGCCGGCAATCAGAATCTTGATGACCTCGCCCTCCTTGACCTTCTTAAACGCCTCTTCCGCCCGGTCAAACGGCACGACCTCGCTGACGAGACTCTTGACGTCGACCTTGCCGCTGGCAACAAGCTCAACGGCCAGCTCGTAGTCGCCAGGGCCGTAGCGGAAGGACCCCCGCGCAGTGACCTCCTTCAGACACATAGCCATAATAGGGAAGTTAACGTCGGGCTTGCCCATGCCGCCCTGGACGTAGGTGCCGCCGACGCGGACGGCATGCAGGCCCGTCTGGATAGAGGGCTCGGCGCCGCTGGCGTCGATGACGGCGTCGGCGCCCCGCGGGATGCCCGCCATCTCCCGGATAGCCCGGGCGTTGTCCTCCGGCGCGCCCCCCCGCGAGAGGAAGGTGTGCGTCGAGGCGAAGCGGCGCGCAAAGTCGAGCTTGGACTGGACAATATCAACGCTGACGACCTTGGAGGCGCCGTAGGCCCGGGCCACAGCGGCGCATAGCAGGCCGACGGGCCCGGCGCCCATGACGACGACAGACTGGCCCGGCTGGACGGCGGCCTGCCTGACCATGTGGACGGCGACGGCGAGCGGCTCGACGAGGGCGCCCTCCCGCAGCGACACCTCGGCCGGCAGCTTGTAGCAAAAGTCGGCGGGCGACGCCCACAGGCCCGTCAGCGTGCCGTGGTGCGGCGGCGTGGCGGCAAAGACCATCTTGTCGCAGAGGTTGTACCTGCCGGCGCGGCAGTCCGGGCACCGCCGGCACGCGTAGCCCGGCTCGATGGCGACGCGGTCCCCGGGCTCGAGGTGCGTCACTTGGCTGCCGGCCTCGACGACGGTGCCGGCCGACTCGTGGCCCAGCACCATGGGGTCCTTGACGACAAAGTGGCCGATGGCGCCGTGGCTCCAGTAGTGCACGTCGGAGCCGCAGATGCCCGTGTAGTTGACGGCGACGATGACATCGTGCGGCGACGAGAGGGTCGGCTTGGGCCGCTCCGCGTACGAGACTTGGTATGGCTTGTCGAGGATGAAGGAGAGGTTCTGCTGCGGTGTCAGTTGGGCTGCATGCCCAGGGGGGAGGAGGGGTCGTACACTGATTTCATCTCGGTTCAGTGTTTGCGTGGCCATGTTGACGGGCGTTGGCACTCCGAATGCCAGCTTGCTTGGGGTGAAGCGTAAACGCGGGTTCTGGTGTTGCAGCAGAAAAAGTGAGGGCTCTTGAATCCGAGTTGGCGGGGTAAAAAGAAGGACGGTGAGGAGCGACGAGCAAGAATGGCTAATCGACACGGCGGTCGCACACACTATAGCCAGAAGTAAGGGCAAAAATCGACAAGAGTGAAATGCAATTTAAAAAAAAAAAAACGTCGGGGCAAGTTTCTGAATAAATAGGCCCCTCGGGCCACGATGCGATGATGCCCCGACGTGGGCGCCTCCCCGCAAATCTGGGGCAGGGGAGCTCCAGAGCTGGTCCCTTTAGCCATCTTATCCGGCCCAATGAGGTGTCGCGTCCACTGGAAACGCCCGTCGTTGACATGAAGCTGTGGTGGATTCCGTCGGGGAATTCGGAGGCGCGGCCGGGGTCATGCGGGCAGCCTTAAGTCAATCGCCGTGCATGTACTCCGTATTCTTGGCTATAATAATGGCTACTAGGTATTTGAGATGTCTCCATCATGAATCAGTTCATCTGCGCTGCAGGTGGTACTTTTTTCTTCTATTTTTTCCCGTCTACTGCCACCGGAGATATTCCAGATAAGCTTGGTATTTAACCGGCGGTTAAATGGCACCAGACGTAACCGGAGCCAGCCGAGAGGCATCGTTAGACGAATGCTTTAAAAAACGCCAGATATCAAAGCGATTGACCCTTTCCACTACTCGGCACGCCTATTCACCACATCACCACCAGCAGTGCCCAACGCCAGACGCAACCCAGACAGCCTTGGCCAGCGTGCCACCAAGAGCGCCACCGCAAGCACAGTCTCGACTCTGGACTCGTCCCCGACTCCCACCCACGATTCCACGAACAATGACTGGTCCGCTACGGTGGCAAAAAGTATACATGACAGGCCAGGTCACGTCACATGCCACACAGTTACACCAGGTATTTCGCCACGGTACAAAAACAAAGGTTCGTGAGTTTCGTCATTCATCCGAGGTAGCTAGCGTCGTCAAAACACAGTCATATAATACATTGATGGCTCTCACAGCCCCATCCCCCCCCCATCCCCGCGTAATCCCCCTATCGCAAATAATGCTGCTCCTGCGCACTGATCGAATGCCTCCGCCACTTACTATCCCGTGGATACTTGTGCTCAATGGTCGGCGGGCCAAGGTGCTGGCTCAGCACCGACGGCGGCGAGTGCGCGGCGTCGAGGACGTCGTGCTTGGCGGGGGGGCTGGCGCCCGTCGATGGCGATGTCGATGTCGAGCTGGCAGCCGAGTCAGCGCGAGTCCTCGTCGTCTCTAGCCATCTCACGTACCTTGAGCCCTTGAACTGCACGCGCGGCGAGGACTGGATCTCGCGCGGCGCCGAGCCGGACGCGGCCTCGGGGCGGGCGAGCGGGATCGCCGGCCGGGCGTCGTTGCCCAGCGTCTCCTTGAGCTTGCCCATGAGCTTGGAGGTCATGTTGCGTGTGGCGCGGTGAAATGTGAGCTGCTGGCTGGCTTGTGTGGTGAATAACGGCCGTGTTTATAGATGGACGAGGTTGGACGTGGTGAGATGATGGGTGACTTATACGAGGGAGGGTTCCCAACACCCGGCTGCCTGGTCGCGTCTTATATACCCCAGACCCGTGGTTCGGATGGCTCCCGGACTCCGGGGGGGCGCAGTCCACGTCCATCAATCGTGGGAGCTATCCCAATCTGGCCAATACCTAGGTGGCGTAGAACGTGCTGCATGACCACCGAGGAGAGGGTTTCAAACTTGTGCGTGGCACCAGACTTGCTCGCCCGCTTTTTCTCCCACGGCAAAGCCTCGACTCTAGGCCAAGGCTGGCAGTGCAGCTAGACGCCGTGTTGCCTATTCTTCCCTCTTGGTCATTCAATATTCGGTCCTGGTCCTCACCAAGGCCGGAGCGTCGTCGCGTCGTTGCTCCGTCGCTCTCGCCGATGTTGGAGGCCGTCGGAGCGGGTTGTGACACCTCGCGCCTCTGTCGATGGCATGCGCTTCCATCGTGGGCTGGATACAGTCCATTGATGCAGGTCTCGTGTGACCCTCCCCCCGTCCATCGCGGCCTGCCGATGCTCCATGCTGTACGGAGTGCTGACCGTGCCATCCGGCCACTCTAAACATAAGGTTTGCCCGAATCTGGCGACTACGCCTCGCTGCGCGGGGCCCGTACGGTCTTGTCTGAGCAGACGGCAGGCTTGTTTCTGCCCGGTGCCGTCACATCGCTGGTACGTAATACAATGTGGCATTTGTTCATTCTGGGTCCCTCGCCGCTTTTGGCGCCAGCCATCGTGGCTCTGCTCTGCTCGGGACAGCATGCGCAGGCCACGGCGGGAACTTTTTGTTGCCCATCTAGCTTATCTACGCCCCGACGGCTCCTCTGCCCGTTCGTGTCGTTCGTTGCCTTGGGTCCTTGTTCGGCACTTGCACCAGATGAACATGGGGGGCCTGGGCTCGAGATGCGTCATGGGGGCGCGCCGCCGAGCTGACGTACCGCCGGTCTTGGCGTGATGAGTCGATTCCGCGATAGACGAGGCCGCGACATGTGGTTTCGGCGTCTTGGCGATGCGTGATGTGTCTCATTCCCTGTTTACGTGTGGGGTGCTCCTGGTGCCGAGGTGAACATAGGGGTCCAAAATTGTCTCTTGTTCCTTTGTTCAATGTTCTTTTGAGTTTTGCAAAAGCCTTGACGAGCGCCTAGGCACCGGGGGCTCGGTGTAAGTGCAGGTGACTTCTTTGGCACAGCGTTCTGTTGAAGGTACCGAGGATGCGGTGTTGAACTGCCGCTTACAAATTACACGCCTGCTCTTGTCTAGTGGACTGTGGAATGAATTGAGCCGTTTGATAGAAATGGGCTAGTATAAAACAAAAAAAAGGCACATCACGGGAGCTTCAACCCCCGCACGCATAGTATCCGCCGGAATATGCCGAGCACTCGAGACGCAGATTGAACTTCATTGGTACTTGGCACCACGTCCTTGAATTTTAAAAAGAAGGAGGGGCATGCATGCGATGTGGCATACCGAGTGCATCCCATGCCAATGGGCATTCTACTTTGCCCGACTTCTCCCATTTTCTTTTGTCAGCTACATGTAATTGGGACCAGCTCCCGTCCCGTGCCGGCAAGACACCGGCATGGCGTCAACCTGAGGTTCCGGCAGGGCCAAATCTTGACAAAGAATGCCATCCCCCGGTGCGAGTAAAGCATCAGGCGCGCATATATGGACATGGCTGTCTATTCGACGTCCCGTGTTTGTGGCGGGCTTGCATACGGGGTACAGCATTGCGCGCCGACTTGACGGATAAGACCGCGACGGCGTTTCCGCTGCAGAGCATACTTCGTGCCGAAATAGCCTAGTTGAGTAAATGATTGGCGGCGAATATCTAGAGCCCGCGCCCTGAACTATTCCACGCGCTGCCATTGCCAGCCACGCGGGTGAACGTATGCACCTTGCCCAGTTCACGACAGTCAGTAGACGATTTTAGGCTCGCTGTCAAACCGTATTCATTCGACGCGTGTCAAAGTTAGCCCCCTCGGCTCTAGTCCGTATGCTCGATGCCGTTTCCGGTGACGCCCAGGGTTAAGCCTCCCCGCCACCACGATACACTCTGGCCTCGTCGAACCCTCCTGTTCCTCACTCAGTCATTGCCCCGAATGCCATCATCACACGACACAGTTCCTGTCCGGGCGGAATCAAAACATGCTCCAGTCCGAGTTAGACCTCCCACAGCCACATTCTGCCCGCAGAGATACTCAGCCCTGCTGCCACCCCGATCTCGGCCACCCGCGGTAGCCGCGGCCGACCGATTATGAGAACTGACGTAGAGTCGCCGTCTCATATCATTCGCTCGCCACCAAAACAACCTGATTTGGCAAGTCGTGGCTATGCGGGACGTAGGACGGGGACTGGCCGGCGACGACGTCACGGCTGGGCCTCTTTCCGGCGCTTCAACCATCCCCACTTGGGAACCAAAGCGGTCTTTAGGTTGCGAGTTATATCAGGGAAAAAAGAAAAGAAAAAGAAAAACTGCCTATCAAGCACTTTATCTCCTACGCATACTCTTCCATCTCTCCCCTCGCAGCTTCAATCTTCTCCTCTGGCACGGATGCCGTCAGACCCAGGGTAGCCGCGATACCGAACAGCCTCATCTTTTCTTCGTGGGCGGCCGTGTCTCCAAATGCGATATCCATATCTTCGAGACTCTTTCCCTTTGTTTCCGGGATGACAAAGTACGTGAATGCCAGGGCTATGAGGCAGAAGCACGCAAAGAAGATGTATGTCCCCCACGTGATCTTGTCCAGCATGTCCGGCGTCACGAGGCCGATGACAAAGTTGCACATCCACGTGGCGCTGGTTGTAATCGCCATGGCCTTGGACCGGCTGCCGAGGTTGAAAATCTCAGACGGCAGGACCCAGCCGATGGGCGCAAAGGAATACGAAAAGTTAACGTCGTAGATGTAGATGAATGCGATGCCCGTCCAGGCCGCTGCCTTGTGCGACTGGAGATCGGAGCCGTATGCGCCGACGACTGCGCCGACAATGACGAGAGACACAAATGTTCCAAAGGCTCCGCACATGAGTAGAGGTCGTCTGCCCACCTTGTCGATGAGGAACACGGCCGGCAAAGTGGACAATGTGTTGACGATGCCGTAGACGCCCGTTGCCAGCAGCGAGGTCGTGTTCCCCGACAGTCCTAATTGCCCGAATATGGTGGGCGCGTAGTAAATCAACGCGTTGCAGCCCATGAATTGTTGAAGAAACATGGTCCCAGAGCCTACGAGCAGTCGCTTCAAGTTTGGCCATGTGGAAACAAGGGATGCGTATTGTGATAGGTAGAGAGAAACACCCTGCTGGCCGGGGAATTTGTCCCGTGCCACAGATTCATCAAAAAGAACTTCTGCCTTGATTGCCAGATATTCCTCACGCAGGGTATCCGAATCCGGGTGGACGCGTCGGAGCTGGCCCAGCGCACTGAGGGCCCTCTCTTCGCTCTTGCGCATAAGGTAGAACCGAGGCGATTCCGGGAAGAAGATCATGCCCACGCCCAGGATGAAAGCAGGCGCGATTTGCAGCGCAAACGGAACTCTCCACGCTGCTTCGCTTTGGCCGGTACAGCCGTCTGGGCCGACGTCGTGTCTGGGGTCGAATGCGCGGTTCGACTCGGTGCCGCCCGTGTAAGGGATATCAGGAGCACATCGTGTCCCGCCAATGTACTGCGTGCCGTATTCCAGCCAGTAACTGACAAGAATACCAAGCGTGATGCTCACTGTAGACGCTCCATCAGCATTTCGCAACCAAGTTTCTCGAGAAAACTGTCGTTGGACTTACACTGCTGGAGGACAACCAAGGTCCCTCGAATACCTGGGGTTGAAACCTCCGACATGTACATAGGCACAATCATGGTCAGCATGCCTACTGAAAATCCTGCAATTGCACGACCTGTCCAAAAGAGTGGTCAGTGTCACATCATCCACATGACGACGAACCAATCAATCTCACCTGCAAACAAAACGCCAATTGATCGAGCACCAGCTTGGAGACCCGACCCCAAGACAAAGACAACCACGGCCGCCAGCATTGATCCCTTGCGGCCAAACCGGTCTGCAATCGGGCCGTTGACCAATGACCCCAGCCACGCGGCAAGCAAAAGCGTCGACACGAACCAGCCCTTAAACCCACTGTCAAGATATACTCGCGGGAATTCTGCGCCAAAAGATTCCATTTTCAGAACCCCAGAAACTACACCTTGGTCATAGCCGAAGAGGAACCCTCCCAACGAGGCGAACTAAGTCGTTTATCAGTCAAGGAATCGCAAAAAAAATCTCAAGAACAAAAAAAAAGCACTTACAGCAGACAAACCAAAAATGTATGGATTGTCGCGCAATTGGCGCCAGACACCCGCCGAGGTGCTTGTGTCAACGAGCCGAGACATCATGGGCACAAGCAGTAGTCACCATGAACTGCGCCCCGTGTTCTGGGGTATATTCCACAAGAGATGAAAAAGAGAGAGATAATACCACGCGCGGAACTATATATTCAAATGTGTCACTCCAGTAGTCGGCCAAAAAGAACCTGAACGTCACTGCCCCGGACGGGGTAATGGAGCTTGAATGAGCGAGGGACAAACTTTGCGGGGAAGTTCGGACAACTCTACTCCGGCCCGAATAAGCAGCAAATCGTCATCGGGGGATTTGTGCCCCAGATGATCTCCAACGACCCAGTGGAGAAGGTGTAGTTGAACCCCCACGCATCTTCAACGCACACATGCAGTATTATAAATATCAGCGAGTGCTGTGTCGGGCGTTTGCAATCCGACAGACGCAAGGGCAGTAGTAGTGGAAGTAGCAAAGGCGGTTGGGGACGTTCTGCGCTACACGCCCTGGCCAAAATCAGTCCATCCCAACGAATTGAAAACATCCGCAGGGTCCATTGGCCAGGAAGAAAAGTCGAGCTCGTCCCGATACAACAATTCGTCGCTAATGACGGGGCTTGCCGTCTGTTCTGGCTGCGGCGGCACAATCAGGCCTAGGATGTCGGCACACCGAGAAGCAAGGGGGTTGCTCGTCAACATTGTCCGAAAGGTGTGGTTCGCCGTGTCGACGTCTGCTTGCCATGCCGCGGTCTCGGGGGATTCCAAATCTCCCAGAATCGCAAGAGCGCTGATCAATGACGCGTGAAACAAAAAGTATCTGCCCACTTGATTAGCGCACGACGCAATTTTTTTTGTGATTTCCTGGAGAGGCTGATACTTACGTGGCATACCAGTTGATTAATCGAGTCATTGGTGTCTGCGTGAGAAACTGACTTATTGACACGATTGTCGAGTTGGCTGCCTGGACAGCCAAGTCCCTGCACCTATTATCGGGGTCGGTTGACGTTGTCACAAGATTGTCTCTTTTCCTTTTCATGGCACGGCTCAATACGATCTGTCTGAACAGAATGATTCTCAAGTTCCATATGCGCCACCACAACCGAGACCTGGCGAACAGGTAAGACGGCTCCAAGCTGACAGGGTCCTGCGTCATCTTGAAATATGCGGGCAGAGTCTCGCACCACGTCTCAAGAGAGTGGTTCAGCCGCAAGGCCTCCTCCGGGGATATTCCAGAAGTCGCAAGGAGCCTGTTGGAAATGTGATTTGAATAAAGGTGGAAGTCGCTTTGGGACTTCATGCCAGAATACCTGGTTGGTTGGTTGGACTCCTCTGGCAGGTCCACGGTCCGGGGAGTTAATTGCTACGACTTGTCAGCTTCCAGCATAACCTCGTCAACGAGTTCTCCATTACCCACCTCATCATGAATGTTGAGAACATGTTTCACGTCCATGGCTTCGCCTTCGGGGAGAAGAATCGGCCTGCCAAAGGTTGTTGACGCGCCACTGTCAAAGAGAAACAGCCCCCACCAAACGCGGCGCCTCATTTCTCTCTGGAGGAGGCTAATGTTCCAGTCTGGCAACTCACGGTGCAGTCCTAGACTCAGGGCCATGCGAGTTGCCAAGCCGAGAAAGTTTCCTCCTGTATTCGGCTTGTTCCGCTTTTGGCTCAAGTTGGACAACAACAGCAAAGCCTGCACCAGGGTCAGGTTTGCGCTTTCGAACAAGGACTCATCCTCACGGAACGAAAGAGCGCGGTGGTACAGATAGTCATCAACTTCACTTTCTTCATTGTCGAGACACCACGCTCCCAGGGCCAAAACGGTATGGAGTAGCATTTGCCAAGATTGCCGGTTCGGCCGGGAGATGAGTTGGTGATACTGGGCCATGAAAGTGGCTTCGTGAATAAAGGGGTATGAAACATGGTACACGGAGAAGTAGGCATCAAGAAGCTGGTTCGCCATGTGGCCAGAGTCGAGCGATTGTTGAATATGCGATGATGACGTTGGTGACGGCTTGAAGTGTCGGGGCGAAGATGTCGCAGGCTGGAAAGGGTCCGAGACGGCTCGTCTACCAGCAATCCAAGACAGTAAAGCCCGGAGGAAGTACACTCCGGCAGTAGATCCTACGCAGAAATATGAGCTTCCGAGAGCATTTGTTTTTTTACCGCAAAACCACCCACCTAAATACCCGGTGCCAGTGGGCTCTACGGCCAACGCCGCCATGCCATCGACCAGGTCATTCGCCTCTTCTTGCCAGTCAAATCCATCCGCTTGTTCAGGGACAGCCTCCGATATCGACTCCTGCGCAGGCTGCTCCTTGCTACTTGAAATGAGTCCCGTAGTGCTGTGCTGGCGGTGATCCGACGGGAATGAGAGCGTCTTAACCTGCGCCGGCGGCGTAGCCGGAGAGCTGGTGGCAATAGCTGCAAGTGCTTCATCAACATCCAAATCGGGTAGTTTCTGGGCCACCAGCTTCTCCAAATAGTTGAGCCGTCTTTCCACAGAAGTAAGATACCTAGGGGATTGTAAAAAAAAAAAAAAAAAAAAAAAAACACCATGGCTTCGGGTGTTGTGTATGTGAGACCTACTGTCTGGTGAGTGGCGACCGTACCACTTTTCCACTGTAATGGCATTGTCTGCGGTTTTGCACACAAGCCGTGCACGCCGGGCGATCTTTGGAACACTTTGAGATGCCTTAGCTACTCCATTACTCTCCCAATGTACTTAAGGCAGAGGCAGCAGAGTCTTATACGTACCTTCAACTTCTTGATCCGACAGGCGTCGCACTGTGGAGGGGGTCAGTCGTTTGCGAGAGACATGAGGGCGGCTGGGTCAAACTCACAGCAAGGTTGCTGCCAGAAGCGGAGCTCGATTCCATCTAGAAGACGATTCATGAGTTCCGCAGCGCCTCACGCATTTGATGAGTTGGGTCTCAACGGGAGTCGCGGCGAGGTTGTGAGATGGCCACATCAGGATGCGGCGGGGCGGCTTGAAGAAAACCATCACGTGGGACAAATTGCGCAGCGAAAAAAACAGGTATAGCAGCAGCGCATCAGTTTATAGTGTATCTCCAAGCAGACGCATTCCAAGCATTGCTTGAATGAACGGCCATGATCCCGTATATCTGCGTAGGTGTATTTATTTCAAATGCCGAGATGAACGCCATGGCTGGATAGGCACATACAAACCACTTGCCGACTCGTCCCACGACCCTGGGCCTCGTCACAAAAAAGAACGCAAGAGATTCGTCCTGGCGGTAAATCAACCAACCACTTCTCTGAGAAAACCCCAGCCCCAAAAAAAAAAAAATAACAATGAGATAACAAGTTATACAAGCAAAAAATCAAAGTTCGTGACACCTGAGGGATTCGAACCCTCGCCTATTACTAGACCGCGAATAAGCCCAGTCGAACGAATCGACTCAACCTGAACACGGCGCCTTAGACCACTCGGCCAAAGTGCCTTGGATGCTTTGCTTGTGGGTCGACGGCCGCGTTAACTATCTCAAGAATGCATCCCGTCGAGCCATTTGCCATTTTTTGCGTTTGGTGGGTATGGGGAGTTGGAAGCCGCCGGTGGACGACGACGCACTAGCCTGGAAGTGGTGGTTGTTGTGAGAAAATTCCCCACGTTTCTCCACCAATTTCCTTGTTGGGTACTTACACGGAGCGTGTGCAGAATACAGGGTAGTAAACGACGATGGAGTCATTACCGCCCGTCGTCTCGGATAGACATTCGGTCTTTTATGCTCATGGGCTTTTCTCTGGGGTTTTACCCAAGGCGGTATGGTAACTTGTATAAACTGCTCTTTTTCTCGTCTTCTCAAAGCTTTGGCCGAGAGGGGAATGGCAATGAGAGATGCGATGTCGGTTCTGCAATAGATCCATAACCAGGTGAATATAAAAGATGCGGCGACGGCCAGTCTAGACGCACAGAATAAATCTATTTTTGCACAGAAACGTAAATTTGTTCATCTGATACGACCAGTCATTCCCATCCCAGAGGCTAGATACACACACACAATGTCCTGCGACGAGCACAACGGCCCCTTCCCAACCGAGGCCGGCAAAACCCTTGCATCCGTCTACGCCAACGACCCGTCCACGACGGGCGCCCTCCTCCAGTCCATCATCGAGCGCGATGGCGCCGTCATAGTCAGGGGCCTCGTGTCGCAAGAGCTCTGCGAACGCATCAGAAGGGATCTGAAGCCCCAGTTCGACTCGGACCGCGTTGACGAGTCCGGCTTCTTTCCGACAACCACGAAGCGAGCTCACGGCATCTTGGCGTACTCGGACGCCACAGCAGAGCTGCTCGTGAACCCGCTGTTCCAGTCCGTCGCCAACGGCATGCTGACGAGCAGGTACACCTACTGGGAGGGCCAGGGAAAGAAGAGCGTCTCGGCCAAGCCGCAGATTGCCAGCATCGTCGGGTTTCGCGTCGAGCCTGGCGGTACGCAGCAGGCCCTGCATCGAGACGACTCCGACTACCACACTCGGAACTGCGACATGCCCGTCATGCTGGGCTGCGTGACTGTAAGCGAAAACATTAAAACCTCGCGTAATCAGTTTGCTCTGTGTGGCCAGACCTGACCGTTGTTGCGTTGCAGGCCTTGACAAAGACAACCAAGGAAAACGGGGCGACCATTGTCATCCCCAAGAGTCACTTGTGGGGGCCGGACAGGATGCCCCTCAACGAAGAAGCCATCCCTGCGGAGCTTGAGGTAGGTGATGCCACAGTTTTCGTGGGAAATGTGTATCATGCCGGTGGGGCAAATGTGACCAAGTACGTTTTTTTTTTGTTCTGAGACCCTTTCTTCAGCACGGTCATCTGCCATGGATTCTGTGGTAGCTGACTCATTGTGTCTTTGAAACAGGGATGATGCGCGCGAAACCATCGGCATGTTTCTGTGCAAGGGCACCCTCCGCCAGGAAGAAAACTCATACCTCGAGGTGCCGCCCGAGTTGGCAAAGAAGAGAGGTCTCTCGCCCCAGGTTTTGCGACTGCTGGGATACGGAATTGCCCCGCCGGCGCTTGGATTGTACAAATATCAGGATCCGATGAGGGTTATTTTCGGCGTGGAAGATGAGGAGACGGTGAGGAAGTAAAGCGTGTCGGTGATCGATGGGCGTTTCCCCCGTTGATAGAAGAAATAAAAAAAATTGTATCGTGCCATGCAGTGTTTTGTGCAATTCACACAGGAAGGACCTGGTATCCGTTTTCTTGGAATTGCTGAGCCAGCGGTCGCCAGTCTGGATTTGCGCCGCCCCAAAACACGCCCAAAAAGTTGAGAATGTCGGCATGGTTCTTAAAGCCCGTCGTCTTGATGATCTCCGTCAGCAAATTGGTGACGGCTCGCTGTTTCACAACATCGTCGTGGCATTCGGCGCCGGCAATGAAGGCAGGCCAGGGTAGATTCTGGGCGCATAGCGCGGGGTCCTCCAAGGCGTCGAGCTGCTCGAATAGCTTTTCCACCGATGCCCTCCAGTCCAGGTTGCCGTCGTGTGCGTATCCCAAGCAGCGGTAAGAATACAAAACAGCCGTGTAGTGGTAAATGTCGACGAGCCGCACAAAGTCGCGCCGGAGAATGGCTGGTTCGATTCTTAGCTTCGCTGCGGCAAGAAGCGTTGTGCCTCGCGCCTGTTCGAACTGGCACCGAATGCGCGTGGCGTCGGGAAAGCTGCCCGGCGCCAAGGCATTGGCCTCCAGCCCGAAGGCGGCGCGACGAGACAGGAGCGTGACAAAGTGTAGCAGAGAGAGGTATTGAGAGAAGAGACCACGTTCGGTGCCAGGCAGGGGGAGCACGGTCTCTTGGATGTCTTGGAGGTTGAAGGACGTGGTAGATGCCAGCACATCGTAGATGACGAGTTGGGTGCGCAGAAAGCGGAAGAGGCCTCTGTTGCTCGCTTCCTTGGTAGTAAAGACGTTGACTAGAGTCCTCGCGGCGCGTCTGTGTCCCTCGGCCGCGGCAATCTGCGAATTGGTCATTTCGTAGCACGAAATCATCAGAATGGAGGCCAAAATCCACTCGGCCTCGGCAATGTCGGTGCCAGTATTCAGCTCAGAACCGTCGGCCAGCCGCTCTGTCATGTCCTGAACGTGGCGAGTAATCAAGCCGAGACAAGCGTCCCTGGCAGCCTCGGGAAAGCGAGGCATGCCCAGAGAAAAGGACCTCGCACCGTGATGGGCGGCGATGGCAGCAACAGCGTATAGCACGGCCGGCGTGTTCGTGGCCAGGGGCAGCACACGTCGTCGGTAGTCGTTTTCCTCCGAGTCAAACCACACCATCAGCCTAGCTAGATTCTTGTCGTAGTAGTCGATGAATTTGGGCGACGAGCTGCGCAGGGTAAGATCCAGCAGCACGGGCACGCACACGGACGGCGAGCCGACATGGCGCTGAGCCTCGTCAATCTCGCCAGCCCCGTCCTTTGACGCCGTCGCAGACACATGGCGCGTCGTCGGCTGCTGTGTATTCGTCAAGCCGCCGGTCTGGGGCAGCGGAATCATCTTGCCCTTCAACTTGCCTCGCACAGCAACGCCGCCTGCCCAACGCAGCCGCTGGCCGTAGCCGGGACACTCGAGTCCACGCTTCACGCATTTCTGGCAAACTGGCCGTGCCAAATCGCATCGGATGCGACGTTTGGTGCAGGTACTGCAGCCCTCTGATTGGTGGTTCCGGTGAGCATGCTGGCCTCGAAATCGACACGCAAAGACAAATGAACAAGAGGTGGAAATACTTACTTTCAGGAGCGGCATTGGGGTCCCTCGACACCATTAGGGCGGTAAGACAGACATGTGCACCGATCGATGTGTACACCCGGGCTCAGGCGATGTCTCACCAGGTCGCAGAGAAAAAGAAGCGCTGGCAATCAGCAGCGTCACCGGTGGTTTTAAAGGGCTCCGCAAGGGTTGCCGCATTGTGAAGCCGCCGTCGGCGAACTTTCAGATGCGACATGGATCGACGGTTCAGGCGCGGCCATAAATAATCAAGTGGTGGGTGGCGGCAGAATCCTTGGCATGACCCGATTCTGGGTTTAGCCTTGATATTGCGGTGAGACAGGCAAGAGAAAAAAAAAAAAAAACTGACTTCACATAGAGTTTTGATCACGACTCGTCAACATAATACCTGCAGCCGCCGACCGACGTCGCCCAAGGAACCTCCTCCATGTGCTTCATCTCCGTCCGCTGTGCAACTTGAAAAGATGAGACGTCCCATTTTGTCAAGTGTCGCATTTGCCACGCTTGTTGCCGTATGCGCCTGTCACGCAGTCAATTACTCGCCTGCCCATCTTCTCTCCTCCCACTCAACACATATTGACCAAGCAGCATCGCCGTGATTCACCAAACAATGTAGCTCAGCCCGTGAATAGACTGCACATCCAACCCCCCCAATGATACACACCATCGTGCGCAATCAACCCGCTCCTGCTGCATCTCTGTCGACCATGCTCTCTCTGCATCTCCGGCATCTCATACTACGTTTGTACTTGCCTGCTGCTCGCGGTGGTGCACCGTAAATGTCTCCCGCTGGGCTGCTTCCTCACCAAGCCGTCAACACCAAGCGTGCTTCAAGACAACAGACGAGCAAAAGAAAAAGACAATGTCTACGGAAAAAACGGCAGATCCTCTGTCTATGGAAGAGGCTGCAGTCCCTCAGTCTACAGAACAAACTACAGATCCTCTGTCTGTTGAAGAGACTGCAGCCTCCCAGTCTACGGAACAAACTGCAAATCCTCTGTCTTTGGCTGCAATTCTTTTGCCTACGGAAGATACTGTAGCCCCTCAGTCTACGGAACAAACTGCAGATCCTCTGTCTTTGACTGCACTTCTTTTGTCTACGGAAGATACTGTAGCCCCTCAGTCTACGGCACAAACGGCAGATCCTCTCTTTTGGCTGCTCCAGCTGGAAGCTCTACTCTGTGAACGCTTCAGAGAGCTCGGGCATCAATTCTCACAGGTCCGGGAGGAGATTGTCACCCACGTGGCAAACGTGATTGCGGATTCGGCCGAGCAGGAAGCATGGGACGCCCGCAAGTTTACTTGGCTGATGCTCCGGGAATGGCAGGACAACGGTGAGTTGCCCCCAAGCTGTAGGGTTGTCGTCGAGTTTGCGTCCCATGACGACCAACCCGGGGTGGCTGACGACAACGTCAAACAGCCCTCACCGACAAGGTATTCCCCGAAGAGCCGCCACCGCAGGACCTCTACCGTATAGACGTGTCCAGGATCGAGTCCCTCCGCTACCTGCCCAGAGACAGCTGCCTCCGCCCGTGGGACCACGCCTGCCTGTGCGCCGCGGAGCTCTGCAACACCATCCGCCTGGCCGTCGACACGAACGTCGTCCTGTTCCAAGACGTCCTCGAGGCGAAGCGGATAAGGCGTCCTGTCGGAGATCCGCCCCGGGACGCCGCCGTCGTGGGCCAGTCGAGGGCCGCGGATCCCCTGGTAGACGGCGACTTTCTCTGCTGGTCCGACTATCTGGAACGGCTGGAGAGCGAGCTGATCAGGGCGCGACAGGCGATTACAGCGGTCAAAAGGCAGAATCTCGAAATGGCTAGTAGATTGTCCGAGACGCAGCATGAACTGAACGAGACCCGAAGAACCTTGGGTTTATGACCAACCTCGTGAGGAGCGAGAATATTTAGCAGCCTAGGCTGGGGCCGCTCGGTGCTTTGCTACTCTTATTTTTGTTTTTTTTTCTCTCTTGTCAGCGTTAGTTCAAACAGGACTTGAAAGCGATAGGCAAAGCCAGGTAGACTGTAGGATTAAAGAATAAAAGAGTTTTGTATCACCATAAAAAGCTCCTAATCTTGCCAGCATGTAATAAGACACAGTCGCCGAGCTCCCGTCTGGTAGCACATCGCATCTATATCTAACCCGCCATGTGATGGAATTGATTCATAATGATCTCATTAAAGTATTATCAGAGCTAAATATCAGGTTATATACACCCCGCATTCTCGTGACATCATAGCAACATAGGAAATATGCAGTACAGCTCATTAGTCGCTTCCCAATCTCTTACAGCTTTCTTCTCTCACAAAGACAAAAAAAAAAAAAAAGGAGGGTCATTTAAACGAGAGAATTTCCAGCAGAATCAAAAGACATTTAATGCAACCGTTCCTTAATGTACACCGTTGCCGCCAGCCCGGCGCAACACCTCGTGCTCATCTCATGCCTGCACCATGAACACTTGACTGCCGTCGACAAGGCGCCGGCATATCCGTACTTGTCGACGGGACTCAGAACACTCTCTGGGTTAGCCATGGCCTCGTATAAATTACTCGGCATGTCGTGGTAGTACTTGCAGTTGCAGCACTCGACAAACACCTTGGCAACGGGCTCCCTGTCGGACGTGCTCAGCAAGGGAGTGGATTTATGGCGCAGAGAGCGGCCGACAATGTCGGGGACAGAAGGCAGGCTCTTTTCGGTCACGGGCGAGTCGGAGTCGGAGTCTGGGAGGACAAAGGACACTGGTGGTCCGAGGCGTTGCTTGTGCGCGCGCTGCGTGGGGGCCGTTGGTGGCTGCCGGCGCGCTTCCTCGAGGTATGTTGCCGGGGAAGCGGGATTTTGAGACGACGAACCGGGCTGGTTATACTTTGACCGAAGCCTGAGGGGCTTTTCCTTTAGTGGCAGGGGGATACTTGCGTCTGTGGTAAGTGTAGATTGGGAGTTTGATCGTCGACAGAGACCGGGAGGTTGGACGGCGATGTCATTGTATACGTCCAGCACTTTTTCGGCGACTGCTTGGATGTGATCCATTTCGTCTTCTGAATTATCCGTGCTATGGAGAGGATACGTGGTGGTTGGTGGTGCAGGTAGTGATTTTTCTTTGCCGCGTTGCAGCTCCAGAGGTTCGGGTTTGCTAGGCTCCAGAGCCATGCTCTTTTCAGACTGGGGTCGTGAAGTAGCCGGCGTGCTGACGATGGAAGTGGAGTGAAAGTCTTCGGAGCCAGAGTCCTCGGACGAACTGCCCGGGAGCTGGAAGCCGGGTGAGGGTATATACGTGGCCGACTGGCTAATGGACACGGGGGCTTCGATGGCCTTACCCTTAGCCGTGTCCTTGAACTGGAATCCATCTCCGCATAGTGGAAAGGATTGCCGAGGTGGAGCGTCTTGGACAGGAAACGGCTGCGGGCTGCTGCTGTGCTTGGGAGACGGCAAAGGCGGTATCGATCCGTCCAGACTCAACGTCGAGTTTCTCTTGGAACTTCGCCTGGGTGGTTCGGGGGGAGGCGAGGACGGAGCCGTGTCAAAAGTATCGCCTGTTGAGCAGGACGAAATGGACACATTATTACTGTGGTCCAATTTCGGCTTCTTCTCTAGCATCTTCTCTCGTGGCGGCGGACTAGCAGGAAACACGACATGCATCGGTTTTTGGGGGGATACGGCGCTCGTTGGCCTCGTTGGGTCAAAAAGCAGTGCATCTCTTGGCCCGGAAATCGTTTGCTTCAAGTCTGCAGCCACTGCACCAGGCCCGTTGAGATGGGCATCATTGTCCAAACCCATGTGTGATCCGGGCCGAGAGAGAGTCCTCAGACCAACTTTGGCACGCCACTTGTCGATCGTGTTAAGATCAGGGATGGCAGGCGCTGTCGGTGAAACAAGTGACATGGTCTTATGATGGTATTTAGTTTTGCTTCTGGTGATGGGCGGGTATCGACGCTGGTTTTCGCCATCGACGCCAGCTCTATGTAGTGGTGGTGGCGACTTTAGTGGTGCAGACCATCTGTCAGTCTGTTTTCCTTTGCGAAGAGCAGGGTGAATATTCGATTCATCTTCCACGGCTTGGTGATCGAGAGCCTGTTGCGCCGTGGCATTTCGTTGCATCTCAAGTTTTATGCCGCCGATAAAGCTCGAGTCTGCGCCATGATCTACGGATGAACGGCGAAACTCAAAGGGGGCTCTGAGGAGAGATACAAACGACCCCGAGCGGCTCCGAGCCTTGCGGGGAGGTTTACCGGTGTTATTGACCGCCGTGGAGCTATCTGCTCGCTCCCGTCGACGGCCCCGGTTCGCATCGACATCAGACGCAGAGGCATGCTGCATCGAATAGGGCGAGCTCGCAGGCGGCTGCTTGACTAGCTTCTTCGCCTTTCCATTTCTCGACTCCTCCCTCTCCCTCCTCTCCGTCTTCTTCTCTGTCTTTCGTCTCTCATACGCCTCCCAACTCGGCGAGTGGCAGGGCGCAGGTGCCGACTCGGTAGGAGGGAACTCAAACGAAACGACCTTGGGATACTTGTCGCTGGGCGTAGGGACAATGGTGGAATCCTCATCCCTGGGCGAGTAGTCTCTACCGTGACCCGCGAATAAATCAGATCCGCTCATGGTGATGGGTGCGCCAGCATTGATGGCAAGAGGGGGTAGTTGTGGAGGCAAAGAAGGATCACGAGGCGGCATAGTGCTTTTTGGCCGATTCCTCTGCATGTTTCCTTCTGTTCGACGAGTGAGTATGCCCGGGCGAGTAGGGGAGGCGTTTTTGATAACCGCTGTGGTGGCGGGTTGAGAAGTTGCGTTTGAGGGCGTGGACGGTTGTGAATGTGCGTGAAGGCGACCAAACTGTGAACAGTAAGCCTTGTAAGTCGGGATTCAGAACATGGGCCGTACAGAGGCCCGAGTGCGTGATGAAACCTGCACAGGAGTGGAATCGAAAGAGCGAGAGAAGAGAAAAAGAAGAAACTGCACAAGTACAGATACACGGCAGACTCTGAATGTGCGGCAGGTTCTTACCATATATTGCTTTTCGAGGTCCAACATGCGTTGCAGGCTGTTGGAGCGGCCCGACGGACTGTTGGAGTCGGACATGGCCGCAACTCACAAACCGAGGACGAAGTGGTTGGGCTGGCAGACCAGTAGACGCTAACAGCTGGCCGACAGCTGCCAGCCGTGGGTGCGGGAGCTTGCCAACTTAAAGTAGAAAGTATGAACTGTGAAGTCCCCAACGGGCTTGGGCGACCACGACTTGAATGATGATGCAATGAATGCGGCGGCTGGGCAGGCTGGCCAGCACCGACTTTTGTTATTTCTCCTCCTTTGTTTTATTCTGGTCCGTTGCGCCCTTTTTCAGATGCAACGTACGAAACACACCCAAGGGGGCTGGCTTTGTCGTCTCCAAAGAGTGGTGGCGCGATGCGGGCAATGGGCAAGATTCAAGAATACAGTCGCTGGTCGAGGCGAGCGCGATCTTGTCGATCAGGGGCAGATTTGTCGTTGAGAACGAGTACACAAATTTTTAACCTTGGATATTATTGGCACTGCGCGAGTTGCAGAACAGGCAGCGTACCGGAAAGCGTGAAGAGTCGAATTCGTTGATAGTATTAGATGGATGGCATGTGTGTGAGCAGACCACGATAAACGCAGCAAACCCTCAAAAAGTCACAAGGGGCCGATCGGGTCGAGCCAGGAACCATTGGCCATATGTATCCGTGGACGGAAAAAAAATCACCATCCCAGCTGAACAACTGACAGGACCCGGTCACACCAGACATGCAGAGGTGCAGTAGGGCGCTTGTCTGGTCCTGGAGATCCGGGTCGATCGCGGCCTGAATACGAGGGGCTTGGTCGAGGGTGGTGTGGCCCGCGCTGGTTGGAGCAGACAACACAGTCAGAGGTTGAATGTTGGACATGAGACAATACGCGAGGTGGTACGGAAGTGAGAAGGATTGCCTTTGTGTCATGACACAAGAACCAAGATGCACGGACGGCCATACTTGCAGCACCTGTTGTTCCCACGAGATCGTCAGATTTGTTTACAACGCCGGCTTGAATGGCTCCAAACCCCCGGTTCGCCCTGGTTCCATCTTGATTCACTGATGGATGCTGATCTGATACCAAGGCGTCCGACGTAGGGACACGGTGCCGCCGCGTACACAAAGCGACAATTGTATGTAGGATGCGAAGCGACAAAGTCGAGCGCGCCATTCGAATAGGACCGGCCGATGATACACAGCATCTCATGCTCCTCTTCCGCAAGCCCGAGCACGTAACATGGAGGCGGAGGTTCCGCCCTCAGCTTCTCCCGCACCACGGCACACCGCCAGCTCGGCTCATATTCCCGTAGACGGTGCCGGCGGTGGCGTCTTTACAACACTGGCGGCCCGTCCAAAGAATTAGTAGTTTGGCGCTTGCTGTTGGCGCTGGACACGAAGTTGTCATGCGGGTTTCATCATGGCGGCCAGCAAAAATACGAATTGTGGCGCGACTTTGCGTTGCATGGTTGGCAGTTGGCAGTCCTCCAGTGGCCGAGTCTGGCTGGCAACTTTTGCTCGATGCCCCGCCAGCCCGCCCCACTCTTCGTCTCCTGCCACCCCTGCCACTTGTCTCCTGCCCCCGGCCACCGCCCCACCTCTCCCCCTCCCCGGGCTCGTCCACCCCGGTTGGCGGGCTCTCTCAATCGAAATCTGCATCTGCACGGCTTCATCTTCCAGGCTCTGTCCCGCATGCCTGCGTCTGTAATTAGAATAGACCTGGGCCTGGTAAACGTCATGCACGAACCATCCTTGCCACGGTTATTCCGCAAGTGCGTGGTGTTTCCGGCGCTCCTGTCCAACAGCATTTTTGCATTTTGCGTTAAGAGTTGATGCCAAGCACTTTTCTCGGATACTTGGTACTAGTATTACGGACACACAGGCAAGGCTGCTGAAATCATTGATGGCTCGCTCCGGAGAACGAGAGGCTGGACCCTCATCACGTGGTCGCCCTCCACAGTAGCCATCTACGCCTTGGGCGGCCAGATAACCGCCCCGGAATTATCCCTACACTTACGGGCTCTCAAGTCCCACGAAAACCTGCAAGTTCCACAGATAATTCGCCCTCTCTCGACCTCGGCTGCGATATGCCTTCTTTGGCACGTCATGTCATTGCCGCCGCGACAATTTTTCGATGGGTGTAGAGGCTTGATGCTGGACAAGTGCTGCGGCGGCCAGAGCAGCATCCCAGCCTCGTCCCTACATTTGCTGCCCTCCGGATCCCAATACTTCCCGCAAGCTTTACAGACAGCCTGACCTGTCTCGCGCTGTGCCGTCGTCTGCCCTCCTTCGCACTGGATTCGGCCGGCTCCAGCGCTACACGTTTTGAATGGCCAGAGCAGCACGCCAGCCGCATCTCTGCATTTGCCCTCGTCGGGGTACCAGTTGGAGCCGCAAATACCACAGACAGCCTGTCCTGTCTGGAGCTGCGCCACCGTTTGCCCGCCTCCACACTTGGTGCTGTCATGATGGACACACGTCGATTCAGCGGGTGGCTCTCGTGGCCAGAGAATTGCCCCCGTCTTGTCCTTACACTGGCCATCTCGAGGGGACCACGCCAGCCCGCAAACGCCACAGGCAGCACGTCCTATCTCGAGCTCTGCTGCCGTGGGCATCTCAAGCTCCATTGCCTTTTTACGGACCTTGGTACAAGCATCCTTCAGGTTCGTCTTAAGCTGTTGCTCGTCCGGCGGAGTCTCGTCAACGCGTTCGCAGGTGCGGAGAACGTCGTTGACGCTAATCAACCGCATTTTATTTTTCTTCCCGTATGATAGGAGCTGCAGGTCTTGTGGCCGCCGCCTCGGGCCCTCTAGTATCCAAAAGACCTGCTTAAAGAAGTTGATTAGCGCTGCCTGGTTGTCATTACCGCTGATGTCGTTCCGTCGCGGCCCTCCAATATACTCCTGGAACCCGTTAATACTGTCATCAAGCTCTTTCACAGCCCACCCAATCGGGTGATCCCACTGGCGCAGCTGGTCCAGCACATTACGCAAATAGGGAGCCAGAACATTGAATCCCACCAATGTGCCCGCTTTTGCGTACACACGGAAACCAGTTGCGAGTGATTTTGGCTTCGCCGGGTCCATCGGCCCACTGGGAGAAGCCTTTGGCTTGGTCGGTTTGATTTCCGGCTGGCCAAGCTGTTTTATGCAATTGTCGTTGCTGTTGCCGGTACATACCGCGTCAATCATGTCGTCTAGACTTTTGCTCACAGGCAGTGTCTTGAATTGCTTCCAAGTGTCCTCGTCCCAAGCTGTAGACAGTCGAGGGAACCCAGCGAGCTGTGGTGCCTCGCCATTACCTCTTAGCTTGTGGAAGTTTGGGTTGAAGTGTGGGTTCTTGTGAAAGTGCTTCAACTTTCCCCTCCGCAGCTTGTCTTGAGTTTCCTTTCCGACTTTGGGGTCAGAAAAGTCGTGCTTATATGTGACTTCCCACCAGCCTTCAATCTGCTCAAATGGAATAAAGCCAATAGCTGCATGCTCGTTTTGCATGGGGTATGGTGAGTATTTCCCAAGAGATCGATTCACATCAACCATCCTCCTATCGGCGTGGATCTTATAGATGTAGCCCTTCTCGCCTGGATCTTCGTCGTTAACAGCGAATGTAAGGGATGTGGCAGGGTCGGCGCTCGTCGAGACATAACGTGTAAACTGAGCCGTGTCTCCAGCCGCATGACGAAACAGGCTGCTACCGTCTTCCAATTCTTCCCAAGACAGTTGATCCCCTGAGAGTATCCTCTGCATGCCCCGCGAGTAAAAGCCCCCATCCTTCTGAACTTGTTTTGGGGTTCTTTGTATCTCGCCGCGGTAGACGTGTCGCGGAAATTCGTCATCGAATCCTCCGGATTCAGCGTCTACGCCGCGACGCTCAAGTGTTGATTCCAAGCTGTGTCCCGGCTTCAAGTGGCCCTGACACAACACAAACAGCAGCAGCGGCGTGGCTATCCAGACCCAGGGACTCGCCTTCATCGTGAAAGAATGCTCAAGAAATCCCTATCGCAACAGGGCCGTGGTGGCACTGGCAAGTACCCAAGTTGAAAGGTGCCTGTGTGCTTTTTGAAACGTAAATTGCAAAGGAAGCGTAGCCATTGCAATCATTATATAGTTTTCAAAGTATGCAGTCGCAACACAATGTCAGGGCCACGCCCTCACCCTTTCCCCTATCCATCTTGAAGGATGTAAGCGAAGAAGGAACTCGAAAAGTGGGGGCATGGCAGGAATAGTCGTCAGATACTTGAATTACTACTAGGGTTGTGATCCGTTACCCAAGTCAAAAACTGATGATTGTATCCAATGATGCTCTCGTGTGTTCTTGTCGACGGGGGAAGACTTTCTTGCCCCTGCCAGGTTACACCGGCACACGCCGCTCTGGCTGTAAGTGATCCTACGCTTAGATGTCTGGTTGACCAGAAGTGGAATATTCAAATTCCATCCATGTGACGTTGCGAGGGCACGAGCAAGGTCGGGTGAGACTTGGATGAAGCGATTGTTCACAAGAACAGTAAGAGCTTCCCAAAGAAGCCCCGAGTCGAGCTATCCGAGTCCTAAAGTGGGGCCGTTTCGCAACTGCGACAAGAAAACGATGGAGATTTAATACTCTAAGAGTTGTTGTAGTTGAATCAAGGTATTACTCCAAGCCCTCTATGAGCTCTTGTCACGTCGTCTCTATCCTAGAACAGCAGGAAAATAAGTCAATTCAGTTTTTAGCTCTTTTTCACCTACTATGACCACGCCCCTTTTTATTCCATGCGTAATCATGTACGCATCGTGCAAGCAGTGCCAAGCACTATATTAATACAACATGTCGGCTGTAACTAAGGTAGAAAACCGCAACAGACGGCGTAGGAAGAACAAGTTGGTAATCTTATAAATTAAATATTGCATGGATTATTATACATCAGAATAAACCGAGTGTATCTACTAGCTAAGGCTCTTAATATATCAATGGCTCAGTGAGGGCGTAAAGCAATAACTTGAAATATCTAATAATAGTCTTAGGTATTACAGGTGCTTGGTTTGTCTCAAGACCTAGTTACCTGAAAAGCTTTATTTACACAAGAAGTGGTGCGAACCTTTTGCCCCAGGTCCCGTGATCGTAGCCCTTGTGTAACCGTAGACACTTGACATGCTTGGAGTCCCTGGTGCCAATACGAAGCTACACCATGTTAAATAGTAATGCGCTGTGGAGAAAGGTGCTATTGTGGACATTCAAGAGCTAAGCACGACAGAATAGGTAGTTCTAGACAAAGGACATAATATTTGTAATAGGGCTAGTTGTATGGAGCATTATCCTAGAGGATGACTTTTGAAGGATGAAGACCCTATCAAACCGTATCTTGAAAGGATTCCTCCCACACATCTACTCCCCACTGCGGTGCTGGTCCTACGGGTCACAGGGTACTCGAGAGTGGGACACGGCACGAGTAGGGTATTGAAAATAAACTTGATACCTTGAATAACACAACCGGTGTCAAGGCTAGAAGAGTGTGCCTTACACTGTGATCCACGGAATCAGGAATATTCACATACCTATATAGTGCTTTGAGATCCTTTTATTATATTTGAAAGCTATCTATTACCTATACATGGTGTGAGATACTATCTTGAAAGTGGCCGAGTTATAGGGTTGGCCACATGCTCCTACATCGCGTTCCCGGGTACTTGGCTTCAATATAAACTACCTTGGAGCCTACAAATTACTAGATGAGCTGACTGAAGGGCTGTGGCAGGGATGATTTACCCGGGTACTCGTAGTACCATTTTATGATGGGCTTGAATAGTGTTTATAGTAAAGCCTACTCGGTGTGAACACGTCTTCTCATGACAACTCCAAAACGATTTACATGCTCCCTGCGGCCGGCAGCTGGCCAGCATGCTCAAATGGCTTTCAGCTTGGCTCAGCACCCTTGAAAACAGCATGCATCACATAGCCAGACGACATAACCCCCGATAGAATTGCTCTAGACTCAGACCCTTTATCACAAATGGCAATAGTACAGACTACGCTTAATATTCCTTACACCACGCTAGACGCTTCTCCCAGAATACCCGCTGTTCGAATTACCGACGGCGCATCTTTCAAATACTGGATACAGTGGACGAAGCTGAAGATGAAGCATCCCATCGCGTACAGCAGGTCGTGGAGGGCGCCCCATGCGCGACTGCCGTCTAGTTTAAACTCGTTGCTCATCATCTGCCGGATGTTGAACAAGATGGATGTAAAGGGGATTTCCAGCCGCGACTGTCCGGCGGTCTAAAAGCCCGCACTGACGATAACATACACGATGTTGTGTCCTGTGGAAGCCCATGACAACCAATATTCCAGGGGGCCCACTGGCGCCACCGCGCCGGCGATGGCTTTGGATTCCGCGACAAACATATTGACGCCAGTGCGAATGGCGGAAAGTGTCAAGTGCTATGTCTCCCTTTGCCAACTACTTTGGCAAGATCGAACCCGGCGGCCTCGTGATCCGTGCAAGAGGTGATATGCCCCTATTTCCCAGGCCGCCATCTACTCAGCAGGCTCCTTGTCCTTGCTATCCACCGACATCAGTCCGCGCTGGAAGTGATTCTTGGCGAGCCCAGCAGACAGGATATTGGCTTCCTATCTAGTGCTGGACGTCCTGCTGGACTCGCGGAGGATTTGGAAAGAGACGGATGCATCTATGGTGAAAATCATGGAGTGCCCGTCACTAAGTTGGACGGTTGTTAAGTGTGAGATGGCAGCTACGACTTTGCTATGCACGTAGTTCTGCATTAACTCGGTGGAATGTTTCGAGGTATGGGCTGTCTCAGCTTGAACGGCTGTGGGATTGGTGCCTGAATTGCCGGAAAGCGCCATGTTTGGTAGTTTCAGGAAGATATTATTTGTTTTCAGAAAACGATGTAGTTTAAAAGAGGTAGCTATGGACTGGCATGTGTTCCATTGCAGCTGAGAAATGTCATTTCCAATTTCATTGCCACATGTATATATATCATCACGCCCAAGTTTGTATTCACTGAGACCGCCTCCGTCGTCACGGTTCCAAAGCCACCCGAAGCGTCTGATTTGAGAAAGGAATATTCATATTTCATGGAAAACCTGACTCGTTATATACGAATATGTGTGTGTGACTTGCTGACCCGAGTTGTTGGGTGTCATACAGGTCACCACATGGACAAATCGCCAACATATCTAGAGAATAATATGAGTAGTAACCCACATCATGAGGATCCTATGGTAAAGCGAGCTGGTTCTGCAAGAAAAAAAGAAGTAAAAAGGACTTTACATATACCATCTGTTTGGCGATCACCGGGGCTGAAAAACGGCCGACTGTAGCCGGCACCACTCTCAATGTCCCGATGCCACCAACAACAGACTGGACATGATTTTCAGCTCTGCTCTGCGTCAGAGCGCGACTCTTCCATCTGGTTGTCTCACAAGCGCCATCTTCTCACCGTCATGTAGACAAGGCGGCATCTCCGCCAGTGCAACCAATATCTACAGGGTCTGATGCAGCGAACTTGATAACGGTCCGGTGTGATTTGCTGCCACGGTTGGGGGAACTGAAATGACTGGTGATGTCCATGTCCAATTCGATGCCTTGACCATTTATTGACCGGGCTTTGCCCCCGAGACGAAGTGGTCTGTATAATATCCACAAATATCTTGTAGTATACACGAATATACTATAAAGCGTCATGGTTGGGTACTTGATCTACACGGCTTAATAGGTCGAGCCGAAATCCGTCAAGCACTTGCTAAACGCTGCCACTATCCTCCTTCCTTGGTCCTGGCTGTCGTCCAGGAAAGCCCGACCGCCTCTTCCGCACGCTGTCGCTGGGGGACCTCGAACACAAGGTGGCCAAGAATTTTGTCACCAGCAGACTTGCCAAAGATAATCACAACAATGTAAAAGCATCTGTCGAGGAAGAAAAGATGGGCAAGAGCATGGACCTCACAGGCTTGGACGAGTGCATTGAAACCCTCGGCGGACGTCTGACAGACCTGGAACTCCTGCCAAGACGCATCAAAGCCGGCCGTGGTAAGAAGCAACGCGCCGTGAATCGGGAAGGAGGTGCCTCGTACTCTGTGCAAACATAAACAGAGGCATCCCATGCTTGTGTCGGAACCTTTTTTTCTTTTCTTCTTCTTCTCAAATCGGACCGTCGCCATAATGGAAACCGCTGTCGTCAGCAATGTTGTCGCTTAGTGCGCGCTTATACTTGCGCTCCTCACCTATCTCGGCTCGGAAAACCTCACACGGCTCACGGACCGACTCTTACGCTTGTTACACTTTATGACGCCTCGCTTTCCGGCCGTTCAAAACTGGGTCTCCGACTGTCAAGCTTCCCGGGCCGAACGCCAGACGCCCCTTTTGCAGCTTGTCAAAACCCTGCTGGAGGAGCTGAGGAATGAACGGGAACGCGACAAGGAACAACGGCCAGAGATACTGGATTTGAGAAGGGAAGTGCTGGATGTGCATCTAGCGTTACTCGCGACCCGAGAGGAGTTCAACCTGTCAAGGGCACGATAAGGTCTCGAGGAGCGATACGGCTCCAGGGCGCGGGACGTAAACGAGGTACGTTCCCCTCTTCCGCTCGCTGTGCTAACATTTTATTAGGAACGTGGGAGGGGGGGCTAGGGCCTCGAGAGCCATTCCAGTAGGGCTCGTCAAATAATTACTGGGGGAGGGCCTGGGACTAGGGACTGAACTAGCGCTTGTACCTCATCGTGGTGGTTCAGTCCAGTAGCCTGCTGAAGTCTGGTCTGGTACGTAGTCTCGAGGTACCAGACTACAGTGGGTGAAGCCAACACAAGCACTCGTGATCGACTCTGCAGACCAAAAAGGCATGTTTTTCTCCAGATGCACAAATGGATACGTCTGATGGCTAACCATTCTATTCTTGGACTCGTGCTTTATTTCAATGTGCCGCCGCTTGATGGTGTCGCTCTCCCGTCGTCGTCTGCTGTACCAAGACCCACCACATTTGAAGCCATTCACAAAGGTACGAGAACTTATTCTACATTTTACTTTCTGCGAATCGCACTAACGCTACGCGGGTGCAAGTCGGTCTTTTTGTGGCTTTCCTCCACGATTGTCCCGAGGCAATATAAAAGGACAAGGCTTCTCCTCCCCTGTCCCTCGCCATACAAAGCAAACCAGACCCGGCCGAGATGAAGCTCCTGAGGCGGTTGCTCTGCCGTGCAGGACGTGATACGACAGCCAGGCAAAAAAGGCCACCCCAAGATGCTGCCGCGCTGCTACATATGCCCATTGAAGTTATCCTTCTCATCATTGATCAACTGCCTCGACAAAGCTTATACACGCTTGCTCAGTCGTGCTACGCTTTACAAACTATTATTCAAGACCATTACCTCAACGCCGTCGGTTCCTCGCAACATCGGACCCAATCTCTTGATTTTTTCGGCTGTCTCTCCAATGAACTCCTCAACTACTTAGTCTGCGACAAATGTATCGGGTTCCATGCTGGCAAATACAGCAATTTTCCTCGGGGCCAATGGCGCGAATATCAATTTAATACCATGATGCCGGGTTGTAAGCGTTCAACGCGCTGCACGTGTCGAGGCTGCCACCCTCCTCATCTCTGCTCATGTTATCGGCGCGACATGACTCATGTCCCAAAGCAGCACGTCGAGCTTGTGCTCACGTACATGGATCGGCCGCCCGTCTTGGACAATAGAGTATACGATGGCAGGGTGTTCGTTGAACACCGGCACGCAAACCCCCTCAGATGCAGGCTCCCCAGGATGGTGCGAGTGCCCTCACATCCGTCTACAACGTATCGCTACACTATTATATCCCGAGTGGTGCAAGGCAGGCTTCTTCTTTTCCGCCAAATTCGATGGGCGAATATCCATCCGAACGACCGCCGAGCACTCTTTGTCCTGCACTTTTTTCCATGCGCCGTCTTGACGACGCAAGGGAGGTCCATGTCGGACCTTGTGGACTACACCTCTATCTTGGCCAGGACGAAATACGGATTAATTGGAAAATGCCACCATTGCATGGTCGAGTACAGCTTCTGGAGTGCTGGCGGGAATGGCATCGACCGCATTTGGCAAGACCTTGGGAGCGCCGATGACCCGAGGCATGTCTGCTGCACCGACATGGTTTCGGACAGAGAAAGGGCCTATAGGGAAGCAGGGAGTATTGTCGAGCTTTTTGGACCGATATAGTCAATCTTTGGGGCAAAAGAAGGGAAAGACGGGCGCAGAGACACTGGTGCACAAGAAATCAAACCATTCGAGTTCTGCGAGACATTCTGTTTTTATCCGTAATTGCTGTGCCTTCATCGGAAACTGGCTACATTATGCCCCGTCCATGATTTTGACTATTTTCGGTGACTCGTTTCCCAAGCTGCATGTCAGCTCTGGCACATGCCTCCATCTTTCTGATCCTCTTCAAACGAGGCCGCATGCAAATAAACGCCTCGCTGTGGTAATGACTACACAACAGAAATGAAAAATACGGCAATTACCGCTCGGTACTTTGGCAGCATCAGTTCTCCATCAGACAAAACTAGTTGGCCCGCTCAGCCAAGGGCACTCCTGTACGAAGCCACATCTGCACATCTCGGGCTAGTATGCGTCCACAACTCATCCTGTTCAGTGTAATCGTGGAGTCCATTGCCCAGCGCGTCGCCTTCGACAGCGTTACACATCAGTGTCCGCCAAAGCCTTCGACACCACGCCTTGAATCTCTTTGAAAACTCGTTGGGAATCTTGAGCCTCACCGCCACCCACTTGTAGTCCGGGGCGTGATCCTCTATCAGCGCCTCCTCCGGCTCACTCGGTGCCGGCGCCGACAGCAACAGATCCTCGTCGACCCACGTCTTGTGTTTGATGTGTCCAGGCGGCAGAGTGAGGCTGAGAAATTCCAGCGACGTCGCGACGGTAAGAGAACAAGCCCGCAGCGGGTTCAACATTGACTTCATGAAGAACGACATCCAGTGGGGGTACAGCACCGCAAAGTCGGTCATGGCAAGATGCGTTGAGCCCACAATGGTGAGCATCCAGCACAGGGTCTTGGATTCACGCGCCTCCTGGCAAAACCCGACGACTCGTTCGAAATTCTCCTTCCAGTGCATGAACGCCTCTGACGATATGGCAATGATGGGCTTGGCTACAATGTTCCCGGGGCCGTCGCCCCGGGCGGGAGTTCCCTGGCCCCAGGCGTCGAGGATGACGCCCTGTCCCAGCCATGGGAGAGACTGGTCCCGACAGAGCTGGATCGTGGTTGCGCCTCCAAACGAGTGGCCCATGGCGGTGACCTTGTCGAGAAACATGCTCCCCTTCCAGGTGTCCCACGTGATGCCCGTGAGACCCCTGGAGCTGGAGCCGATGTTGCCCTTCTTGCGCAAGTTGAGGCGCGCGACGTCGTGGCCCCTGCCGCCGTTGATGAGCGAGAGCACATGGTATGCCTCTTTGATCTCTTCCAGCCTGAGCTCGATCTGCGCGTTGCGGAGGTGTCTGTCCACGCCGCGGGGGTTGTGTGGAGACGTGTCTTGGGCATTGTCCTTGGGCAAGATGTAGTCCATGATGTAGTACGGGTTGACGCCGCGCCTCGTCTGACGCTCAACCTTTTTCTTCCTAGCCCCGGCCCCGGCCCCGGCCCCGGACCCATGCTCCTCGTCGTTGCCGGATACGATTTCCGCCGTTGAAGATTCAATTTCCGTTGCGCTCACATTCTCAGGAAGATTGACCAGTGTCCTCGCGCCGCTTCCGTCCCTGTGCTCGACCGCGACCACGATGAAGCCGAAGCTAGCTAGTTCGCCGCATATCGTGCTGTAGCACAGCCTCGAGCCCCCCAGTCCATGGCTGAATATGATGACGGGAAACGCGGGCTTCTCGGAATCGCAGCCGTCTTTTCCGCCGTCCTCCTTGTCGCAAGCCTCGTCTTCTTTGGGACTATTCTCCGCCCAGGAGTCTGCCAACTGGGCGTTTCGAAAGGCAGGCAGCTTTGTAAAGAGCGACGTGCAAGCCAGATATCCCGTGACTGGGGCCGCGGGGATATTGAGAAACTTTGCGTATCCCTTGGAAGTGGCTATTCTAGGCGCAGGCATCCAATTGACGCGCCGGAGGTTGTGGGCACCGCCTGAGGCTTCGATGGTCTTTTTGACGTCGCAGGGGTAGTATATGCCCATGAGGACGGTGTCCAGACGCAGCACTGGCTTGCCCCCGCGCTTCAGGTTCGATATGGGGCGCGGGTTGCGAGCCGGCACCTCGACGTCCATGTAGCCGACGTTGTAGGGGCCGTTGTAGTTGGGCAGACGGTGGAGGAATCTCTCCCGCAGCGTCTTGGGGGGAGTCATGGCCGACATGCGTGCAGAGGTCTCAGTCGGCGTGGCTGTCAAGTGAACCATGGTGAGGGTTCAGACTATAACACTGGAGAAACTTGGATAGACATTTCATGTATTGACAGAAGGGTCTTTGTCTTGCTTGCAAATGATCTGGAGCTTTGGCCATTTTGAGGGAGGGCTGTTGGCGGGCAGGGATCTGGGAATTATAAGGCTGATCGATCGTGGGCACTGGATGGGAAGGAGTGAGAACTTGTGACGTCAACATTTGGCTGCGCGGCTTGGAAGCGAGGGGACCGGAGCCATGCGGGCATTGGCGCGCTTTGCGTCGTCGATGAGATCGGGCCATTGACGACTTGGGACTCATGACATTTGCCTTGCCTTTGGATGGTGCATGTGTAGAAACTGAGCTGAATCACGGATTCTTTATTGCTTACTCTGGGAGCGAGTGATGTCGAGCCAGCTGATTCATTTTGTCACTGCAAACGTCGAGTTGAAATTAGGGTGCGTCAACGGTTATTTGGCCACGCAAAGTCAAGTGGGTTTCTGAAGACTCCCTGCCATTGGCTAGCTTGAGTTCCTATTAAGTCACGCATCTAGCTACTCTGTACTCCGTACTTGTCGCTCTTATTCTACTACGAAGTACTCCGTAGGTATTTTCACATCATAGCACTTTGAGCATAATCTAATAAAACATGACTCATTATAATTTTTTTTATTTTTGAAATCATGCAAGTACAAGTACCTGGGTAGTGGGTGCAAGCCCACGTGCGATCGACTGGCCCCAAAAACAGGCTGACTAACACAACAAGCCAAGTTGCCTAGGGTCATGGCGCGCCAATATTTTTCCGGCAGGGCAAATCGCCGTCCCCACTCACGTGAGCCTCGCCTCCCACACACAACCATTTGCCAAATTCCGCAAAAACTCCTTCGCCTCTCTCCGCCGACTGACTCCCTCATCCACAGCATCGCCAAACACAATCCATCACCATGGGTAAAGTTCACGGATCTCTCGCCCGTGCCGGTACGTCCTCGCCATCTCGACTCGATTAATAACACGCTCAGCGAACTTGGACTAATGATCTCGCAGGCAAGGTCAAGTCTCAGACCCCCAAAGTACGAGAACCCACCGATCCTGCCGCCCGGCGAAACACTCTCCCTTTGACCGCGATCGCGAACGACGAAGACTGACTATTTATTTTCCTGCTGTATTTAGGTTGAGCCCCAGGAGAAATCCAAGGTCCCCAAGGGCCGCGCTCTCAAGCGCCTCAAGTACACCCGACGATTCGTCAACGTCACCCTCACTGGTGGCAAGAGAAAGGTGAGGATCGAAAACGCCCAGCCACGACATCTGGAGATGGGAAAGGATGTGCTGACCACGGTGGCGTAGATGAACCCCAACCCCGGCTCGTAAAGATATCGACAGGACAGGGGATGAAGTGAATGTCAAAAAATGTACAGGGTGGAACGCCGTTTCCTAATGGTTATTTTGAGAAAATATCGGCGGGACGGAATACGGGTCGATCAGGAAGCTGAGTACCTCTGCGTGTGACGACTGGGTGTGACGAAGCGCGGCGACTTTTCTCGGGCGTCTTGGTGTCGTTCGTCAATAAAGAACATTCATCCGCAATTCATCTCATAACCAGTGACTACGTGATGCCATTCCAACGACGCCGATGCGACGTTGGCTATGATGAACGAATCATCAGCCTGCCGGATTAGAATCACCAATTAGTAGTCTGTTCTTTTCGACGAGTCCTGTACAACTAATCTAGGATCTCTTTTGACCCGAGTATCCTAGAATACAGGCACTCAAAAATACAAGCATCATGAGTACCCAAATCGTAGAACAACCAGGCCTTGTAATTCCGTTTCTTCCACAAACGTGCCGCTCTTCCAGTCCCGCGTCAGAAGTCACAATCACGTGACCAATATTGAGCTTCTGCCCCACGTCTAGTCAACCCAAAGCTTCATTGTTGAATAGGCCTCGCAACCCTCTTTGGCGCTCTAAACACAGCATCTTTCCTCACGTCGTGGACCAAATCGCAAACCAAAGTCATGGCCGACGTAGACATGGACGTCGACCGACCGGCGTCGCCCCCGGCACGCAACGAATCCGAAATGCAAACACACACCAAAGCCACGGCCGTCCGATCCATCGAGGGCTGGATCGTGATTGTCACAAACGTCCACGAAGAGGCCGACGAGGAGGCCATACAAGACAAGTTCGGCGACTTTGGCGAGATCAAGAACTTGCACCTCAACCTGGACCGGAGAAGCGGCTACGTCAAGGTACGTGCCGCCCACCACGCGCGCAGGACATTGCTAAAACACCGGCGCAGGGCTACGCACTGATCGAGTACGCCACCCTGGAGGAGGCGCGGGCCGCGATTGACGGCGCCCACGAGACCAAGCTGCTGGACCAGACGGTCTCGGTGGACTTTGCCTTTGTGCGACCGCCGCCTGGCAAGGGCGGCAGGGGCGGCAGGGCGGGCGGTGGCAGCGGCGCCGGCGGGCGAAGACAACGAAGCCGTAGTAGGAGCCCGGTTGCCAAGGACGAGTGAGGCGGTAGGGGCGTGGGTGGGCGTGAAAGAAGGCGCGGGATATAAATGCCTCCAGGCCGATGTTTTGATCTACGCGGGTCAAGAGACGTCGGCACATGTACTCAATACTAATGAGGTATGATGTCCCTCGAGGCGGTGGGTGAATGACGCCTGGCTAACATATAATAGAATGGAATATGGGCGCGGCAAACAGACATGATTGCCACGTTTATGACAGGAGGGCGAGTCTTATACCCCTGTTTGGGAATGTTTGTTTTTGCATAGTTGGCGACTGAGCATGAGAACAATGCCGTTATATAGAGCTATGCAAATCTGACTTTGTCCCTCAAGTGTCCAACCTTGGTTTATACGAGCAAATTTTCTTTGGGACCACATGAAAGAAATGCTCAAGCATAGCTGATGGGAAACAGCTGAATGGTTCAGTTTGTTTCTATATCAGTATAATGTCCACGGAACTCTTGGCGACGTCAAACATCACCTCCCCATTCATTACACCGTGCACATAACACTCGCCCACTAGACGATAATGCCCTTCTCTTTCAGTGGGACGAATCACAAATGGGACATCGCATCCATGGATGATGACTACGACATCGTTCTCCTGTGTCGACAGTGGCATTAATCCAATCAAGCGATCTTCCGTGAAACATAGCGAATGCTTGTTAGCGACGAGGCCAAGTGAAGACGCGTAAGCGGCACAATCTTCTGGTAGGCCGGTTGTGGATCCTGCAGTGGTGACGCCCATGTGTACGATGAGATCCAACGTTGCTACTGGGTACGCATAAGTGCACATGTAGTATGCCAACGCAACAAGTACCGGTACTAATAGCAAGACGTATATCCAGCGGAATACGGGCAGAAGAACCATGAACACTACCGCCGGCTTAACTGCAATGTACTGCATCCATGCCAGACCACTCAAGACGGCGACCTGAGCGATGACCGGCAAATATCGGATTCCGATCATGATCAAAGGTAGTGCCATGAGACAACCCATAAGAAGTAGCACAGAAGCCTTGAAAAACAAAGCTTGGTCATGTTTTTTCATGTTCTCATATTGTGAAGCAAATTCCGGTGGCGCTAGTTCGCCCAGCATGGTTCGATTGGCGACCATTGTTCGCCAGAAAGCTTCAATTATGGGTTCCCCTGTGGCATAGACGTTTCCAAGCCTCAAGACCATAGATTCGTACATGTACACAGGCAGTAGTAACCTGCCCGAAAGCACAACCTTTACACGGCTGACTGGTGTAGCACGGACGTATAGCAGCCCCTGCTTGGCATCGCAGCCAAATATCACACTAGTGCCTCCAGCAGCGTTGTACAGTTTTCGACCAAGATTATTTTGGGTTTCTGTATTCGTGTCCTTGCTGCTCTCCCGCCTCCCTCCGGTAACGTCTGCTTCGGCTATTTCGCCCTGAGTCTTTCTGGGAACAGTGGCTGTCTTCTGCGTATTGCTTGAAGCTAGGGCTGTCAAAGGTGGCGAAAGTTCCTCCTCCTCCTCCTGGCCTCTGTCGTGTGTTGTTTCTTCGTTGGATATTAGGGCAAAACGAGTAAATCCAGGGTCTGAATCTTGCGAATACCGCACCGATGTCCAATCTGGTACCCAGGAGGGCCAGTCCCGTGAAGAAATATTGTTTGATGTAATGCCAGCAGTTGAGAGGATGAGCGGGAGATGCCCATTGTTAATAAATGTAGCCGCGAATTGCGTCGAAACAATCGCGAGGCTTTGTTCCGCTGAGTATATAGGTTTATACCCGGCCGCATCTTCGGCTAGACCGAGAAGAGCATACAGTCGGTCAATAGGCTGGGTTGCCCGGAAATTACTTGTTCGATGTAGGAGATCCAAGAGGCTATGTCTTTGAAAGGGGAAGGGTTGTCCTGCAGCACGGTCGGATAGCCATTTATTTCGTGTGAACTTTTCGAAACTTTTAATGGAGCTTAGGTCTTTCCGAATGGACAATCCGGAAGGATCAGACGGCTCGCCTTTGTCGAGATTGAACACCATATAAGGTCCTGACATGTAACCTTGGGCGCGCATACGCAAATCAGTAACAAGGTGCAGAGACCTAGCGCCTTCGTGGGCTTCCCTGTAGTCATCCAGTCTCCTGGTCGTGAACAAATCTTTCGAGTAACCATGGAACATGAGCTGTCGGTTGGACATATATGCCTTGGATGCCAACCAGAGCCTATGCCAATCTATTTCCAGGTCACCGCAGATGACGCATACATCTGTGGCATATACAAATTCTTGTATGATCCAGACCCGACGAAACCAAGGTCGTCGGAAGAACGCACGCAGCGCAGGCCATCTCTTGTCTTCGACTGGGGGGAGTATAAATCCGCCTTGCTTGGCAAGTTCAACTCCTATCTCGCCGTGGGGATGTATGGAGTCATCTAGATGCTCAGAGTAGTCGGCTATCGAAGACAGGAGCTCCAGAGCCGCGGGAACATTGTCGGCTTCATCGCCTAGGTAGACTTGAACACAAGCTGCAATGCGATATATGTCGGGCATAAGCTGGATTTGTTCTCCCTTCTCCGTGTTCGATTCCGAGGTAATCTGATTGATGCAAATAGCATCTGCCCACAAAACTCGAGCCTTATCAGGCAATGCCAATCGGCGAAGAATTGTGTGAAGCGTAGACGTGATTTTTATCGCGGCCTCCTCGCCGTTGTCGCCGCGAATGACTACTTGAAATGGGGTTCTGGTGTCACCCCCCCAATGATAGGAGATTGCATCATATGGAAGAGAATGCTCCAAGTAACCGTCACCGGTCTCAGAGGGTTGGTATTTTGGGTCTGTTAGGCGGTGATGAATGATGTTTCCGGAGAGAGGCCATTGAGAATTTCGAGTAGCATCAAGTCGCAACAGGCGAATCTCACCAGGTTGGAGTGCCTCGTATTGATAATCTCTCATCTTGGTCGCAGACCGAGTTCGCGAGCTGCAGTTTTTGCACCTGACTGAAACGAAGGACGTACGTTTCTGCTCCAACAAGACAGATGGTTAGGGACGGCCCTCCCGAGTGTCAGTGTCTGATAATGCAATATCAAGGTTTTGACCCTGGTTGACGCCTGGGGATGGGCTCGTGCAGGGTTTGCCTCATGACCGTGAGCCGCATCTAATAATTGCCTGATTGGGAGGCCTCGGCGGGCTGATTCCACCATGACAGAAGTGAGCTGCCTGTTTGATGCGGCTGAGTTGAACAAGGGGGCCTTGGCACGGCGAAATCACAGCCTCATGCTGTGAAACAATAGTTCGGCCGTCAGAGAAATCTGTTGCTCGTAGCTGAAGTTGGGCGTTTGCCCTTGGGAAAGAAAACTCGCTTGATACAGCGCATTGTTGGTGCGTGCTGCCCCGTCGTCAGCTGATCCGTGGACTCGAGCTTTACGATCAGCGCGCTGGATAGCAAATGTATTAAATGGCGAGTGCAATGAGTTGGTTTGATGCCGTTCAAGGTGTTGGAGCATATCGAATGACATTGATCGGTTGGAGCCTGATGACGCCGCGAGTTGGGAATCACTGCAGAACCAGACCCAGACCAGACAGACCAACTCGCCGAGGAAGCCACAAAGCCCCACCCTGCTTGCTTGCTCCTTCCCCACGTAATACCGTAATACCGTCCCATCTCCCTTCAACATACGTTCTGCAGGTCCGCCTTGACACAGAGTTGCATTGGCATTCTCCCAAACCAGCTCGATTACACCCGACGCTGATTCACGGCCATGGTCATTGCGCCGTCGCAGTAAATGATCCCGCAAGTCTTCCGCTTCGGCTGCCCCTGATGGCGTCTATGATCTACCGCCACCGCTGCCATCATGTATAATCGCGAGTCCAAGATCATGCGCAAGCTCCTCGGCAAGGCGGCGCCCGACTCTGCGACTGGTGACTTGGCTTCAATCACCGGCACGACCACACCTATTCCGACCTCGTACCGCCCGTCCAAGTCGCAAAATGCTGTATATGTTGCGGGAGCCCCGATATCGTGCTTTGACGTTTCTGCTGATCGCCGCGCAGTCGTGCTGGGAGGCGCTCATGTTCTCAAGACCATCCTTCTGGACGATCTGACAGCCTCTAGCTTCAACTTTAACGACGGCATCGATGTGCGCACCGCAATCACTACACGACAGTCTACCGTGTCTCGGCAGAATGTCGTGGCCGATCAGCTCAATATACGCGACGTGAAATGGCACGGCAATTCGCACATTTACACTGCCTGTGCAAGCGGCAAAGTCTTCTCATACGATCTGACACGACTTGGTGCGGGCGACAATGAACCCCTGGAATACATCTTGACACAAGAGGACTCACGGCAGATGAACACCCTGGACATAAGCCCTCACCTGAAGACCTGGTTATTGACTGGTGGTCAGGATGGAACCGCGCGCGTCTTTGATTGCAGCAACACAACTCCGGCAAGACACGGTCTCAGCTTCAGGCAACGCTTTGCACCACTCAGATGCATCGACCCGATCAGAAAAGTAAGATGGTCTCCTGCCAACGGCCATGAGATGGCTTGCTGTACGGAAAGCGGTGTGGTTATGAAGTGGGACGTGCGACAACCCTCACGCCCCGTTCTTAGAATCAATGCACATGAGAAATCGTGCTCGGATATTGCATGGCACCCCGACGGCATTCACCTGATTAGTGCCGGAATGGACACAAAAATTCACACTTGGGACCTGGGCAACACGGCGGACAAGAGACAGAAGCCGAAATGGACCATATCAGCACCTGCACCAGTGGCTGCTGTAGCCTGGCGCCCGGGGCTTTGGTCCGCGAGTGCCCATGCCAGGCGAGTTGCGCAGATTGCTGTGACCTATGATGAAACTAGCAGTCGAAGATATGGCACATCAGCAGTACACATTTGGGATTTGGCGCGGCCATCCATGCCATATAAAGAAATCGAGAGATTCGAAACATCTCCATCAGCTCTGGCGTGGCAGGACCAGGACATGCTATGGACTGTTGGCCAGGACGGTACCTTCAACCAATGTGATGTGGCGTTTGCTCCCAAGGTCATTGATCGCCAATCGACTTCGGCCATGGCATTTTCTCCAAGAGGAGATGTGCTCATGTTTCTTGATGAGCGTCCTCTATCACATCGACCACGGCTTCCAGTGGTGCACCAATCTGATGCTATGCATCGCGCCACATACAGCTCCAGCCCCAGCAACCAGGGCCTAAGCATAAGTCGGAGCGATTCTGAAGATGATGTAATAGGAACCTTTCTTGGATCACGGCGCAGGATCCCTCGAAAGAGGAGACCCAGTGGAAGAGGCACCATCCCCTTAAGCACCACACCGCCTTCTGGGGGAGCACCATTTCCAGACGACAACAAGCAGAATATGGGTCTGGAGCAATCTATCAATATGACGGGAATCTTCAGGTCTCAGCAGGCCATGTCTTTTGGACCTATTCCTGCAGCGAAGCCTGTACAGATATACCGCTTTTTATCGAATACGTACCTGGAGACGCTCAAACGTGAGCTTCCATATTCTGATGGCGGCAAGCCATTAGTAGAGAGAGTGGGCGTCATCATGGAACAGTATGCAAAAGCTGCTGAAGTAGCCAACTTGTACCGTCTAGCGCAGACATGGCGAATCTTGGCATATGCCACGAATCTTCTCCTCAAACGCAGGGCACAATACCATTTCGAGGTTCGAGTTGGGCAGTTCCAGAAACTTCAAGTTGACGATGTCGTAAAAGGCGCAGATAAGTTGAAAGCCTCGGAAATGTATGCCAATGGGGAAGATACTCCTAGACGACCGTCAGCACAAAGAAGCAGCATCGACGGCCGGTTCCACTCCATTCGGTCATTGCTCGCGGAAGAGATTGAAAGCACGTCGAACGTGCCAACACCTGTGGCAAGGCCAGCCGATAGTGCCACGAGCACCGCCACTTCCGGTCATGACGATGCCGTGCATCAGCACGGCAAACGATTGTCACCCATTGTCGAACCAGAGTCGCTCACCATCGGACCTGCTGCTCATGGGTCCTTTAGAGAGTCCCAAAGTCCCCGGAAACGTCATGACTCGGAACCTATATCAGTGGGGAGTGAACAAACCGATGATTCCGCAACCTCACACACCGAGGGCTATGACTTTTATGATGCAGAGGTGTTGGCAAAGGCGATTGATGTTCCGATGCCAAGAAGAAAGAACAGCTCTAGGGGAGTGCCTTACCGCGGTAGGACTGTTAGGCAGGATTCAGACGAAAGTTTTGGCCAGATGTTTTCCATTTCGAATGGAACTAAGAGATCTGGGAGGATGGGATCTAGTGGCGATGCGTTTGCCAAGCCGCTCAACCGGGAACAGTCTGACCTGGAGAGAGAAAGCGGTGCCTCGAGTGCAGACTCCCCAGCCATGGCAAATACGCTAACCGGGAGAAACGACCGGCCTCCACGCTCGAATGAATCCCAAGAGGAGGTTTTCATGATTTCACAGACGACAAAGACAGAGGACAGTTATCCATCTCAACCATCCTTCACTTCACTGGACACCGATGGGATTGGTCTCGGGGAATCGCTTCACAATTCAGTGCCGGAGATCAGAACCAGCCGATCAGTCAGCCCTAAGAAGAAGGAGTCCATACAACCTCGGCACGACCCCCGGCCTCACGTCGTCGAAACAGATTATCTCCCATGGAGCAACGATCCGCCCTACCCTCATCCCGTCAACGCCCACAACTCCAAAGCGAGCCCGGCTTCAATCTCGCCTCTCAACCCCTACAATCTGTTGCTCAGCGCCTTGGATTTTGAATCCAAAACGTCGGCTCTGAATGCCTCGGCAATGATCTTGTTGCTAAGACCGCTCGTGCCCACTTCTGTCATCGACAGCCACAGGGCCAGCGCCATCCTTCGCCAACACCACCAGCGGCTGATGCGAATGAGCCTCTTTGTCGAGGCAGCTCTGCTACGGAACCTGTGCATACAAGGGTGGCCGGACGGCCTGCCAGACTGGGGAGACAACTACATATCCATCTTTGGCGGTGCCCAACAAGGCGTCAAAGTGGGCTTATTCTGCTCGTCGTGCCGCAAACCCCGAGAAGTCGACCCCGCGGGTGGCCGAGACGCAGTGTGGACATGCGAACGATGCCGCAGTGTCATGGCACCATGCCCGGTGTGCGGCCACCGCGAAGCAGAGCGCCCATCCTTCATCCCGTCGGAGACGACGCCCTCTGCCTCGGACGTCGAGTCCGAAATGTGGCTGTCCGAATGGTGGTACTGCCTGGGCTGCGCACACGGCGGCCACGCCTCGTGCCTGCAGCTGTGGCACGGCGCGTCGGAGCCCGTCGCCGCCGCCGATCCGTCCGCCAAGTACAGCGACGGGTGCTGCCCCTCGGACGGCTGCGGCCACGCCTGCCTGCCCGGCAAATACCGCGGCGAGACGACGACAGCCCGGTCAGACGAGCTCGGCCGCGCGGCGGTGGACTCGTCCCGCGCAAGAGAGGGCCCCGCGAGCCGCGGCGGCAGCAGGCGATCGAGCCCTGGCGCGCCGTACGAGCGCAGTGTCAAGAGCGACATCAACGACGTGCCGCAGAGCAAGGCTGTCGGCATGGCGAGAGAGGCCTTGAACAAGGGCGGCGGGGGGATCCTGAGTTCAAGCCCGGGCAGGTCAAGCGGTGTGGGGGACAGGGAGCGAAGGAAGAGCGTAAAGTTTGCAAGGACAGATCGTTGATTATTTTTTTTGTTTTGGCGTTTACAATACCCCCGGTTCTCATAGAGCGGACGCGTGTATTTATCCTGGGTGCTCGACGGCAGGATACTTTATGCTTTGGCGCAGAGCAAGGCTGCAGAAATTACGATGATGATATTCATGACATTGTGCCTATCTGGTGAATATCGTATAAACGTGTTGGCGCCCTTTATCCCCTGAGCTACTTTGCTGTGTTCCCGTTTGGCCCAAGTTCCCCCACAACACCACATCCCATCACACACGTTCAAGTATGATGCAAGGATAGCAATTAGGTTTGCAATATACAGCGGGGCACTTGGATCAAGAGAATAGTGTTTATTTAGAACATGGCGTCGACTTTTACGGCAGCGATACAAGCTGGCATTGTATAAAGTGCCGCCGAGCCTGCCAACACGAATCCATCGCCGCGAGGTCAAATACACCCACTGCAGTCCACGCCTCGCCGCATCGTACATACACCGCTACGCTACATTCTCCCTCAGCCCCTTGGTGCGCAAAGTAAACCTCGCGTCGTCCCCAAACGGCAACAGCCCGACACCACTGTCCGCCCCCCAGCCGCCGTCCCCATCGCCATTCGCCCGCACGGCCGCGCTGCGCAACGCCTCGCCATGCTGGTTCGCAACCTCACTATCCACGCTTCCCCTCCTGCTGCCGCCGGCGCTGCTGCCGCTCTCGACGTCGGCCACGGCGCCCATGCGGCCTTTCAATCTGCCCGCCCACAGACCCCGCACGCCGCCCTTTTTGCGCTCGGGAACCTCGTCTGTTCCGGCGCTGCACACGTACAGGAGGTATTTGAGGTTGGGCAGCGAGTGCCGTATGTCGACGACCTTGAGGCCCTGAGACGCGCACAGGGCCTCGATGTTCTTGTTGAGCAGGAACCAGCCGTATTCGAAGCGCCACTGGGCGATTGTCGAGCCGCCCCGCGGCAGGTAGAGGGGGAACTCGCGCCGCTGGGGCTGCCGCTCGGGGATGTGGGAGATGTCGTCTCTGGCGTAGGACCGCGAGCCGCACGCCGACAGGGGGTATGGCAGCGGGCAGGAGAGGTAAAACTGCAAGTGGCGCGTGAGCGTCGCGACGAGGCCCAGCGCTGCCGAGAGCACGTCTTCGTTGATTGCCCTGGCCGTGGCAGCGTCGTATGTCGAGTTGGGCAGTGGCAGATTGCAGATTTGAAACGACAACGGAGGCGCGTTCGGGATGGGCGTGATGGGGAAGATGTCTGACAGCTCCGAACATATCCTCCGCCTCTGGCCGCGAATCTGCTGCTCCGTCTTGTGAAGCAGCGCAATGGAGGCGGCCAGCTTTTCCTTGTTGTTGGCAATGTCTTTTTCGGCTGCCGCCTGGGCTTCCCTGCCTATTGAAATGGCTTCCCTCCTGCTCCGCAGTGACTCCAGCATCTCGTCGCGTCGTCTTCGGGCCGTCTTGTTTGCCCGCTGCTGTGTGGCAACGAACTTGTCGGCAAGGGACACTTCTTCATCGGCAGCAGGGGTCGGATCGCTCGGGGACTTTTCGAGGATTTGGTTGATTTGCTGGGTGATTCTTTGCTGAGTGTCGATGGCATCTTGTATGGAGCTTTCGAGGTTAGCGAGCTTCATGAGTGCGTTGTACGAAGAGGTTGCTGCTGCCGGGGGAGCATGTTTTGGGTCGGCCGTCTTGGTGGGGAAGTCGAGCGAGTATACGCCGTCCTCGAGGTGTAGTATTATGGCGTTGGGGGGGAATTGACGGTCTATTAATGTGCCGATGAAGTTGAGCCGTCGTAAGTCTATGAATTCCTGGAGGAGAAAGACCCATGATGTTTGCTGGGGCCGCTTTGCCCAGACGCGGATGCTGACGGTGCATGATCTCGAAACAAGAGGTTCGTCGGCCGAGAGGTCAAAGAATTGGAAATTAAAGTTCTACAGAAAGAGTTAGGCGCGTGGCGGACAAGACAGCACGGCGTACTGGAGCATATCGTCGTACCGCGGATTGATTGCGGACTTCGCTAATGTAGATGGGCTCCTCGCACTCGGCCACATGCAGCGAGAAGAAGGCGTCTCCCACCGAGGCTTGCACCAGACTCTCGAGCCTCTTCTGGCGCGTCGAGGGATTCGCATGCGAAAGACTCAGGCTCGTCCGGCGAGGTTGAGGGGGCGGCCTCCTCTTCTCGGGGCGCAGGCCATCCCGGCGCAGGCTATCGGAGGAGCGAGAGGTGTGCAGGTGTGCGGCCTCGCGCAGCATGCCGAGCTTGCTGGGGCTCCCGAGTATGACTGCATCGTCGGCGGAGTACAAGGTGGCCAGGGCAAAGGTCAGGTTTCGCAAGGAGAGACCTTTGAGATGGCGAAGCTTGCGGTTCTGGGGGAGCAGGCGAGGTCGGCGGGGCTCGGAGAGCGTCGACATGATGCACGCATGCTGGAGCAGTTGCTGCGCTGTCGATGGCTCATGCCTGGCGGGACGGGGGTGAGGCCATGGGCTTGTGATGGATGTCGCGGGTTTGGCTGGAGGTTGGGCGTGCCGTCATGGATTCAACAGACATGGACATGTGGACTTGGTGTTGCCATTGGCAGCCGGCTTTACACATGTTGAGTTGACATTGCGCCACACGCACACGCCACTCGTCACTCGTCACTCGCCACACATATGTCAACGGTCATTCATGGTCTTGATACGGCCAGCGTCTTCATTTTCTATCTAAAATTTCCCCTCTAACAACTCCAATGACCATGTAATCGACATGATTCTGGCTAGGGAGTGAAGAGTTTCGTCGTCGTCCAATGTCGCGCACCACGATCCGATTTCCATCCCTGCTCAAACTCCTTTCCCTTCCGTCGTAAAAGCCGTCAACGGCCTGAATCTCGTCTGTCTTCTCTGGAGTCGCTTCCTTGTTTAATCTCGATCTGCACGGTTCGGTGTCCATTCCTGCTCAAAATCCCCTTTCCTTCCCTCCATGAAAGCCGTTAACCGCTTGAATCTCCTCTGTCTTCTCTGTCTTCTCTTCCTTGTTCGGTCTCGGACTCCACGATTCGATTTCCATCCTTGCTCAAAATCCCTTTCCCTTCCCTTCATAGAAGCCCTTAACCGTCTGAACATTCTCTGTCTTCCCTGTCTCCGTGATCTCGCGCAACGTTGTTTCCATCTTCGGGATAGCCATTTCAATTGCACCCATGTGGCTCTGCAAGTGCTCCCAGTGGCCTTCTGGGAATTGCTCCTGCTGCTCGTTGAGAATAGTCATCAACTGATCCAAGACGTCATACATGGCCGTGATATCCTTGCCTAGTTCCTCCTCTACAGAGCCTTCTCCCATGTCCGGGTCCTTCAGATGAGTGGCATGTTGCAGCGCGAAGTCTCGAAACATAGCAGGTCGAACTGCAAGAAGATTCCGGATAACAGCAAAGTACGCTATCTCCGCCTGCTGCATAATGACGCGAACCATTCTTGGGCTTAGCTTCAAATGCCCACAGCTTTTGTTTGGCTCGCAGATCTAAGTTTCATCAGCGATTAGCTTGCATCTCGCGAGCTATTGGCTATTGGCTTTTACATACCTCTGGCGTTGCATCTGGGCTCACCGGCTCTACGGCCATGACATTGGTGAGGTACTCTCGTCGTCCCTTGATATCGCTTGCGAAGTTGTCACGAGAAGTTCCAAGGGAAGTCCGGCATTTGACTTGCAGGCCCGACTCCTCATCAACTTCTTTCTGGACTGTCGCTAGTGTATCGTCGTCAATCTCCACGTGTCCTCCGTATAGCGAGATTGTTCCTGCAAGCCATCACGTTAGACTAGTTGATCATGTTTGCTAGCAGCTCATGTGGCGGAAGCGCACATAAAGATGATGATTGGGCGTTTGCAGTGACTCACCAGGTCCGTGGCTTTGCTTGCGCAAATCGAAAATAAACCATCCAAGGGTGTCCATAATCAAAGTGGACACGCCCGTTCGAACATGTTTGTAGTCTGGGTGCACTGGGTATTTCTTCAGTTCCTCCGAGTCTCGGAGAATAATCTCCCCATTGTCGCGATAAAATAGATGTTTCTGCTTTTGGGTGAGGGCGTACTGTTCCTCATTGTACTGGATCTCGCCAAAAACCGGGCCTTCCTTGCTCTGGATCATGGTGATGTTGGTAGTTGGTGATTTTGATAGTTGGTGGTGGTGGTGGTATCGGTGGTTGGCAAATAATTCAAAAGATGATGAGCCTGGCATCTCAAAAGTCTAGCGAGGGCAAGAGGGCTCCTTATATAGCTGGCTGGAGCGGACACGGCCTCCTTCGTATCACACAAACCCAAGAAAATCAAGCCGTGAACAAAGGCGGCCCCGTGTGTCTGATCCAACACCCAGATGTGCACTGCTGCTTGCACTCTGACACTGCCCCCAGACAAGTCGACAAACAGGATTGACTGAAGCTCCAACGACCACCAATGCTCAGAGGAAGGGCCTCCATTCACTGCCGGCGCAAAGCATGCTGTTGTCGGTGGATATCTGACGAGGGTCCCAACTGTCGTACAACGGTTGGGCCATGCTGGCGCGTGACAACACTACCAACGAGAATTGCGAGGTTGGATGCTTGGATTGTCCTTTATCCAACTTCTGTTCATGAAATGATTTCTTCTCTTGGATATTCACCGGGCCCGAGTGCTTTCAAGTTTCAATAATCGGCCCTTGCTGACGCCCGGCTTTATGAACGCCCACGTGTGCGCCTTGGACTCAGCCTCATCCAACAAAGAAATGTCGCCCACCACTTACATGCAACCTGAGGCCGCCAAAAATACAAGTCCTGGACTTTTCTTGAACAGGCTTTTATATCTTAAAACACCTTTGCGCACAGGCCGTCCCATCGGTTCAGAAGCGGCAAACGACATGTCACTTTATGACATGTCACACGTCTACCATGACTGCTTCTTTTGCATTCTTGGCCACCATGCACATCAGCGGAGCGTCTGATCGAGCTCTCTCTCACATCGTACAACAACATACCGTTCTCAAACACCAACCAAACAGTAGCTCTTTGATCCGCCTTGTCTACCCTGGTAGCTGGACGTTTCTTGTTTTCGAGGCTAGCCACAGGTCATAGCCATGTCGGCTGACACGGATCTCGGCAGTGCATATTCCCCTTGCCGGCAAGCAATGTCGCATGACGGCGTTGTGGTGCCCATCTTGAGCTGCGAATGCAAGTGCCCTAGGATCACATCATCCCGTGATCGTGGCCCTCGTGTAACCGTGTGACGCAAACCCTTGGTTGAATTCACCTGTTTCTGAGGTGCACACTGAATACACTGAATAATGGTGATATTACGTAACATACATTACAAAAGGAACACTGATGCTTTCATCGAACATCAACTAAACCCCACGTTCTATCGGCAATACAAATAACGTATTTAGACAACCCGCGTCCGATATAAGACCTGAAAGAAAGATATAAGTCTATTAAAGCATCCAAATCGTTTACTCTACATTTATGATCGTAAATTCTTATCAAGGATAAGCCAATCATATGCCAATATATTATTGGCGACGTTGACGTTCCCACAGCTTTGCTCAGTCTAGTCACAGGCTTTATATTCACTATTCACGGTAGCTTGCTTTTTACGGCTTCGATTTATCTAGCTAAACTTCCTTGTCTGCCTGAATCCTGCTTTCGAAAAGAGCTGCTATGACAAATGCTACGACGAATAATGCAGCAAATACGTTCAGGCCAGGCACCACGCGGCCTACTGAGGCGTGTTTTCCTCCCGGTTTGTGCCTATAGATTCGTTTTTACCGGCCAATCCACCACTTGAATCACTGCAGAATGTGACGGGAAGCGTATTAATAGTGCTGAGCATTGTATACATCTATTCCATTACTGAATCGCGACCGGCAAGGCCTGGCTCACCGTCTCTGACGTGTTACACGGCTGATTCGGCGTCTTGCCTTCCAAGAGAGAAATTTCTATTAGCTGAGCGGCAGAAAGTTGAACCCGTGAAATAGATTCAAGAGACGCAGATGTTTACTTGTAGTACTTATTGCTGAATGAAAAAGTTATATAAGTTAAAGCATATACTGCTAACGTTTCCACTTAGATATCTTAGTGTAATATAGGAATATTATTTTATATATATAGTATTCTTCTTTATTTCACGGCCTAAACTAGTATAATAAATTATACGTAATATATTATTCTAGTAACCTTTATTATACTATAAAATATTAATATAAAATATTATATATTTACTTTTATATACTTATAACTACCTTGTTTCTAATTAGAGAGTAATTATTATAAGTTAGTATAAAAGTATAAAGGAAAAGAAATTACTTTACTTGTATATTTATAAGATATTTTTAATAGTAAATTTAATATCAAACTACTAGTATCTAAAATTATATTAAAGGAAAATACAAGCGAGCCTGTTTACCTATTTCCCATGGCGTTATTACATACAAGAGAGAAAACGTATCTGGTAAGAGACAAAGCATGCCGCGACGTACAATTGACTTTAGTTGAGTGGTACTTCGAAGATAAAGTTTTTTTCGCCCTTCATATACCAGTTTTAAAAGCCTTGTAGCTTCCTCTTTCTCACCTAGCTTAACGCATACCACAAACAGGTGATTTAATGCCCTTATTGAATCGTAATTTTTATACCCTAGTACTCCTACTCTTTCCTGTAGCACCTGACGCAGAAGTTTCTCCGCTTCTTGTATTTCATCCAAGTGATAGAGGGCAAGGCCTAGGCTTTCCATCGCTAATTGCGTGAGATCATAGTTCATCCCCTGTGTCTTCTTTGTCATTTCCAAGGCCCGCAGCCCAATCTCCTTCGTCTGTTGAAACTCAGTTAAACTGTTGTTTGTATCACATAGGGATATCATTGCCCGTATTTTGATGCGATAATATCCATCAGTTTTGAGACTGTCCAATATTTCCAGAACCATGAGAAGAAGTCTCTTCGCTTCATGAAGGTAAGGATCTTTTGCTTCGCGACCGCGAGCCTCTCTCTCTCGACTAAGGTCAAAAAGATCTCCATCGTTAATACCTTCATACTGTTTTGATTCCAATGCGCTGCCAAGCACATGGTAACAAAAGATTAGGACGAGGTAATTCTGTAATGTTATTGCCAATGGCTCTTGAAGAATTATTTTTCCACCGGGCACCAGAGATGCAAGATTCTGTGCCTCCTCCAGCTGATCAGAGTTTAGTATTTGTTTACTTATATCCGGCAACGAAAGGCTTGTCTTTTCCAAATCCAGTAGTGTGCGATAATACGAACCTGCCATCGCATCTGCTAGCTGTTGCTCGGACTTTCGCCAAGCGGGATGGTCTTCGTCCAGAACGTCAATGCTTAGCATCCATGCACGATATGCCATGGTCTTCGCTTCTTCAATCATTAACTTTAAATTGAACAGTTCGGCCACGTCGGCCATTGCCTCGAGCGTATCGGAGTGGCAGTTACCTAACTCTGTCGCCCTATTGTCGAGCAACTTTGGAGTATTTTTGAGGAGTGCCTCACCGTGAGATTGAAGCTCTGGCCGTAAGTCGCGGCACTGTCCTTGTTGATGATAATGGGATGCTTCCAAGACTGACTTGAGAGCTTCGGCGATGTACTTGACACTCTCTTTGTAAGAGTCTAGCCATGCTTTGGTAGATAGTTGGACCAGTCGATGCATGTCAAACTTCTGCCAGGACTTGTCTGCATTGAGCAATCGAAACGACTTTAGTGGCCCTAAAACTTTGGCGAAGTCCACGCCGTCCTGCCCGCCCCTTAGAAGTAATGGGCGTGGAATGTTGTGCTTGTCTAGGTAACATAACCGTGATAAAAGCTCTGCCGAACGAGGCTCGCGCTGCTTTAGCAAATCGAATGAGAGTTTGAAACTCTTAATGACTGAGTGTGGGACGTGGCTGTACCGTCGTTGGTCGTGTAAGTCATCGCTCAAAAGCTTGATAGACTCCTCTTCACCGCTTGTTAGGAGTCTGAGGTAGTCTGCCATACTGATTCTGTTCTCCAGAATGAATGCAATAGCTTGGGTAATTGCTAAAGGCAAGTATTCCAGGTTCTCTAAGAGCGGACGCAGTACGGTCTCGTCCATGTTTCCTTGTAGTTTTGTCTGAAATAATTCTGTAGCCTCTTCAACGGTCATTCCCTCGACATCGACAACGGGATTCTGATCGCAAAGTCTCCGGCCAGCACGCTCGTCCCGCGTCGTGACCATCACGGAGCAATTTTCAGTGTGGGGAATATAATCAGCTAGAACTAGTTGATGGGCTACATGGTCAGCTTGTCTCAATGCTATAGTAGATTGGCAACGAAGCCAACAACTGTAGATTTTGATGTTGCGGTAGGGGTGGAACTAATGAAACAAAGCCGTACCTTTACGAGAAGACGACTGATCTGATCCAATCGCCTCTTGCGGCGATATGAGAAGCTCGGCATCGTCATTGTTGTCTATTATCACAAGCCAGAGGACATTCTTTTTATTCTTCAACCACGTGGAAACTAGTCCAAGTGTGGCAATACTCTCGCTACTCCCTTGTTGATCGATCTTTACGGCTTTGGTGATTTCCCGATAGGATTGTATGAATGTCATAACACTGCTAGCATTGACCCAGAATATCCAGGTCTTCGGGGCGCTTTTCTCCACGCGATTAGCATATTCGACGGCTATCTGGGATTTTCCTACGTAGGAGCCAGAGAAGCTCTAGGCGGATTGCGTCGCAAAGAAGGGGGGACATACTAACCCGACTCCGCTACGGCCGACAATAGCAAGCCGACTGTGCACCGAGGGTTGCAGCAACTTCGTTTCAATTGTTTCGAGAATGTCTTTTCGCCCTACAAAGTTCGGGTCTTCGCAGAAAGGTACGGTTGAGCGTGGAGTATCATCAGCTTCATTTTCTGTGTCTTGACGTTGTTAGTTTAGATGAGAAGCTACCTTAACATTGTATTTGTACTAACCACGCCCTGCTTCTATTCTTCCATGCGCCGTTGTCGTATTAACAACTTGCGCCGCAGGAATAAATGACAGCAACTCTTTCGCACATACTGCTGCTGTCCCTGCCGCATACTCCTGCCACCGCTTATTCTTGTGCGAGTCCGCGTAGTCGCAAACACCGCGAATCACCAGACATGAAGCGATGTTCATTAAACCCGCCGCCTCCATCTCAAAGCAAAGAACCCCGCCAAGGCCCTCACTTACACGATCTCTTGTCACCGCATCTCTCATGAGCTTATTGCCGGATGCTATTGTCCCGTAGTGAATCACAAACTCCTCGGGACCATTGCGTGGTTCCCTTTTCACTATTCGCTCTTCACTGCATGAATGGCACACCTGGCCTTCTTTCCCAACGTGATTGTACTCTGCTTCGTAGAGAACATCAACCATGGCACTGCCGCGTTTGAATCCCGCATCACGTTGAAGATCATTCATATACGTCGGAGAACGGCTTTCTTTTCGAGCATGCCTGACTTTTAGCTTCGTGACGGCGTTTAAGAGGAGCGTAGGTGGACAATCAAGGCAGCCCGTACGCTCAAATCCATCAGGCTTCTCTTTGCCGAAGTCGTACTGGACTACTCCGCCATGATTTTGAGCTGGCTGGCTGATAACGACATCACCAAGCCGAATATCCTTGTCCGCGCTGGGGACCCCTCCTCCAATGCTGACCAACAAAATGAAACGAATTGCTCTAAACGAGGCCTTCATCCGGGTCGCAATAGCAGCTGCTGAATTATTCCCAGTCCGCCCAGCCGGCAAACCCTCGATTACAACGTTATGCTGACAGCATGTTCCAAGAGTGTACAAATCGTCGTCATTTAGATCAGGCTCAGGTGATTCGTGTTCCTCGTCCAATAGTGCCTCTGTTAGCTCGATCGGGAGGGCACACACCCATCCTACTGTGTACTCCATGGGGGGCGGAGATTGGTGACGATGTTCCATCGTGGCACGGCAGGGCCTTCGCTCAAAAGCTAGGCACGCAAAAGGGGCAGCCGGCGAAAAGGCAGCCTCCTCAACGGCGGAGATATCTCTTCGTTTTCTCTTGTAGCCTAGTACGGCTCCTGGAAGCTAAAGTTCCCACTAGCTGCTATTAGATCCCCCGACGTTAGCACATCGATGCACCGTGTTTACCGGGCGGGTATTGCAGCCTGCAATACCATTCAGCGCCTGGATTCCGAACTGCGCTGGCCACAGAGAGTGTGAGGGCTCGAAAACTTTGTATTCTAAAGTGAATATACACGCTCAAGTTTGCGGCAGGATAAATCAGGAGGAAATTTGCCATTCCAAGTCATAATTTACGAGTTTTTACGCCGTTTAAACCTGTTGCTATTGATTCCGGGCAGACTTTCCCTGAATAGTTACTATGCTCTTGGCCACATTTTGATCCAACACTACTCCGTACTAATGAAGTTTTATCCTGCGGGTGCATAAAGAGCGGCATAATTCCCGCGTAACTTTTATAAATAATTCTCATTTAATATAATTGGCGTTTTCAGCGCTATTATACTTGATCTTTTGTGACCCTCAATTGTCTGACATCCCGTCTATTAAAGTACAGTACCTCGTAGGTACTGTCATGCTTGACCGACTTCGAAACAGCCCCTCCCGCTTAGTTCTTTGCTGCAAAAAGGCTTTTTACATGCTTGACACTCGAAGGATGTTCTTGTGAAGCCCCTTTTTGGAGCTATCTGCCCTAATATCTTCTCTTTAAACGGCTTCGAGCAAACTATACAGTCCCTCCTCTTCCCCGCTCGAACAAGGTGGTGGTTTGACTTTATACCTATTGGGTCTTTGGTAAGACCATTTTGGTACCGCCTCTTGGCCGAACTTCTCTGTAATTTGGCGGTAGAGGATTTTTCGGAAATCGCTTCTTCGGATCATCAGCGACCCTTGCAAGTTCGTGGAAGATAAGGAAGGCATTCGTGACTGTGGTGACGAGGTTAAAGTCGTACATTAGTGCTTAGGCGGCTCAGCGATGTATGCGTCGGCTATGTGCTGTATTTGCTTAAAATTAATCCGCGATATTAACGCCGTTTATTTTCTTGTTATATGTTGTAGCCACGAGAGGCACTGGTAGCTCAGCCTGGCTGTCATCGCCAAATGGAGCTCGTGAGGTCGTGTATGCGTTGAGCCGGCTGATGTCCACCTTGTTGTCGTGATCGGCTCCTTAAGGCTAGTATATATAGAGGTCGGAAACATAACTGTTTGCCTGTCCTTCTAAGCAATTTAATTAATATTAGCAGGCTATAAAACTAGCTTCTGTTGTTTATTAAGTTAAGGTTTCTGGTTGACTACTACTTTCCGCGAAGCTTGATATGTGAAGATTGTACCCCAGGGAAAATCCTTTTTTAGGTGGTTATAAGCCTGGAGCGTACTAAAATGACTATCTAGACTACTATATCCGCCGGTTTAAGCTGTTCTAGTGTAGAGGATTTTACGACACGACGAAAAAGGTATTGAGTAAGCTTGATACTAGCAAAGAGGTTGCCGCTAAAAACGTGAAGTTGGAATGAATTTAATGCTAGCGAAGATAGTTAATAAGTAAGAATCGGGAAGAGCTAGATGTGCGATAATAGCTTGAGTCTCCGAAAGACAGTTCCGTCCTCCCCTGGCATGTATCGTAAAGGAGGCATCTGGATTTCATTTCCTGTGTACAAGGTAACGCACGAAGTACTGTACTGCCAAGATGGGAAGCGCACGGACTATAGCCGCAAAGCCGCCCTTAAAGAGATAGGCGAGAGCGCAAGCCGAGCTACCTCGGGCTCAGCCCGTTATATAAAATCAATATATACTTTTATATATAAAGTCAATATATACTTTTACATATAAAGTTAATATATACTTTTATATATAAAGTCAATATATACTTTTATATATAAAGTCAATATATACTTTTTCATATAAAGTTAATATATAAAGTCAATATGAAAAGTTAATATGAAAAGTTAATATGAAAAGTCAATATAAAAAGTTAATATATAAAGTTAATATAAAAAGTGAATATAAAAAGTGAATAATTATAGTTATACTTTATATATAGTAAAATTACTTATTTTAACGTACCTAGTTAAGTTTATTCTTTTTTATTTTAGTCGAGTTATGATTAATTATGATCTCATTTTGTAGGTAGTGTATTATAAAAGAAATAATTGCTTAACTAATACTCTGTTATCTACAATTACCAGAATAATATAAATATTGAGATTGCAGTTTTACTTGGCTAAAAGGTAGATCTTCCAACGCCGAAACGCCGAAATTCTTACTCTTTAAAGTGAAATCCAAGGACTTATAGTAACTATGAGATTGACTAGTCTCGCTTTTGTTCTGGCTATATATACTTTTGGGATTGATGCGGCGAATTGCCGGAAGCCCTGGAAATACTGCGGCACAACACTTCTCGCAATTGGTAACCGTTTTATCAACCTATTATTGGTATTTATGTGTAGTTGCTAATACTCGAAGGTGACTATGAGTGGTATATAAGAGACGCCCTGTTCAAGGCCGGGATTGCACAGACCTCGCGAAACATTAACAATTCGCGGTTCAAATGCGTTGATTTACAAGGCAATATTGAATATTGGAACACCTGCAATAAAAACTGCTGCAGTTGGCCAGGCAACCACGATGATGTTTGTTGTGATCCGCCAAGGGATTTTATAGGTTTTTAAGCTCTTTAGAACCTGAGCTTTGATATAGGTTTTCCCCTTATTTATATGAGGTTTTTCCTATATTATAATGCAAATGCAGAAGCTTATTTCATATCGTTATGTAATCCGTAAAAATCCCTCTTTACTGTGTTAAAAATCAATTATACTATGTATTCAAACTGTGCTAGCTTACGCAATTAGGACAAACTAAGCTTAATCGGATTAGTAAGACTTACAGGAAAAGTAGGTCCTATAGTTAGGGTTAGGGTTACGTAATTACGGTCGTTACTTGCGAATTAAAGGTGCTTTACTAGGTGGGTTTTTCTTTTTAAGCTAGTTAAAAAGGGGTCTAGTAAAGGGTTTTTTGTACTATGCAAGCCGGGCACGCACAACATAGTGTGCAGCCTTTATGCCCCTGGCTAGCAGGTGGTGTAAACGCTTTGTGGGGAGGACATTTCCAGGAAGTCAGCTTCCTAAATACGTTTTCTCCGCATTATTCTCTACAATAATACCAGCATGGTAAAGTACAAAAAAATATATAATCAAGGGAATAAATTTTTTTGCCTATTTCAGGATTGAGGTTCCAGCTCTCACCTTGCTGGTGAGGTATTGGGCTCGTCGTGATGATGGGGAGGGAGCCAGAAGCTGTGAAACCCCTAATATCACTGACGTGGAGCGTGAACGGCGCGGTGTGACACGAAACAATCCTCTATTTTAAGTTGATATTTGATAAGTCAGAGAAATCCAACAAAGTTGACTTGGCTCCATAAAGCGGATGTATGGTGGTGAGTGGCAAGATGGTACGACCCAGTGTTGGGCAGAAATTGTACCATGTTTCCCTTCGTTGTCTCAGACCGGTCATGCCGAGATACTAACAGTTATCTGAGTTGGTTGCTATCTCGGGCGATTATTGCAGACGCCCGTCAACTTCATGTTCACTCCTAGCCGCGAGTTTGAAATGCGCCAGCGGGGCTTGTGCGCCTGTTATTGTTTTCGAGGATTTAATCCGAGTTTCAGCTTTGGAACTGCTGCTCTACATGTGCCAAGTGTTCATCGACCCTGAGTATAAGGCTCGTTCTGCATACACTGACCTTTTTCACCCTTGACGACTTCGTCGCAAGTGTGTTTCTTTGTGGCCAATCCTACGAGCAGGGCGGTCAAATGCAATGTCTCCGTCTGCGCCCAAGGTAGTCTTGAATTCTGACTTGTCCCATTCTGCAACCACGGCGTTTGACTCGGCCCTTCACCACCAATTGAAGAACGCCAACTCTCAAAGAGGCTCACGTGTCGCAGCCGACATGCATAATCCAAGAGATTCCGTCAGAACGCCTTGGAAAACACAAGAAAAGGCATTTTACATAGCAAACATTGGCAGGATTCAAGCTTACATTGCATCACCAAGTACGTGCGTAGTTTACAACCACTTAATTGACTTGAGTCTCGGTTCTATTTGAAGACGCAAAATGGGGGGCAATCGCGATGTCCGAGGCCAGAAAGAGAGCCAAGATGTGGAAATACTTTTAAGCTGGGTATCGGGGTAATTCGGCCAAGGGCCGCTATTTCTGGGTCGTTTTGCTCCATGGCTCAGTGGCTGAGCCTGGTAACCACTCTGGTATTTTATACAAGGGCGTTTTGTTTGCAGTTGCTAAACAATAGATGTTTTGGCAGAGGTGCTCCGGCGTCAAACGTCAGGTACCTCTCTTGATATATAGATGTCGAAGCTGTAGCCAGTCAAGGTTCGATCAACTGTCATTTTGACTACAGCTTCACATCTTGTTCGTCTGCTTTGTGTGTATTCTCAAGCATGATTCTCCCGATTTCCTGAAAGGCCTCTGTGCCTATATAAAACCACCAGTATTAGCATGACCAAAGACCGTAAGAAGTGCGCATTTCTCGTGAGCAGATAACAACTTCACGGCTATAATTATCTCTAGTTAAGAAATACGAGAGTAATTCTAAACACCCCGTTCCAAAGACTAATAGGCTGTTGAGATCCCATCGCCATGCAATTGGCCACAACAGACTGGTTGGTTTTCAAGTAGACTATTTCTGCATAAAAGGAAAATGAAAACATCAGTTTGATTATACCACTTAGCCATTGATACCCCTCTATCGTATACAGACAGCGAACTAGTTTGGCATGTCGAAATCATCTTCTCTTCTAAACATGCCGGGCTCGGCATGAGTTTCATCATATAACCAATACAGGCGGTCAATAACTCCACCCTGACCAGTCGATCCAAATCTAATCCTGTAAGATTCCACAGGACGCGTCTGAAATTTCCCACGCCTCGCAGTCACATCATGAGGTTCATTCCACACAAAAACATCGTGGTGAAGATGTCGAAGACAATAAGTCTCGCTAGGCATGCCTTGAAAACACATCCACAACGCTTCGTCGCTGTCGACGGTAACCTCTATGCGGAAGCTCTTGGCTCTATGCCAGAATCTGCCTACATACTCCTTCAACGGTCGAGGATTTGTCCCCCTTTCCCGCGATCGCTGTAACTTCTCCTCAACCTCATCAGCGAGCGTTGCACCTCTAGCTGCCGAGACTGTCGCCAGCTGCACAAAATCAATATCGCTCTGTGGCGATCCCGAGAGAATAGTTTGCACCAGCATCTGCGGCACCCAGTCGCAGGCATCACACAGGGCGGATGAATTCTGCAACGCAAATACAGCCGTCTCGGTCTCGGGAAGCAGGTACACGGCCGACGTGAATCCCTGCATGCTTCCTCCGTGATAAACCACCAGTCGAGACGGGAGCCCACGGCCAATCACAGGCATGGCGGGGACAAGATGCTTGTTATAGTTGAAGGACCCAAGAGGTGATGGGAGTTGTGTGCGAGCCCATGCTAGTGCGTAGGATGTTTCGCGCATTGAGTGCACGGGAAGCTGATTGTGCGGACTCCAGATTGTAGGCAGCTGCTTAAACGGCGAGCCGGGCGTGCTCGTACGCTGGTGGTTGAACTGGTCATTTGCGGCATGCATTAGATTTTTGTAGAAGCGCGCAAGATCATTCGTACAACTGCGCACTCCTCCAGAGGCAGCCATTATGGTCTTGTCGGAGATGGTGGGAACAGGAACCTCGACTGGTGTGCCGTCTTTGAGAGGAAAGTAAGCCTTGGCTGCGTTGGGATCTTTTGAAAATTCGTCATTAAGACAAGTGCGCGTCATGCCTAGCGGTCCAAAGATTTTTTCTTGCAGATTAGCGCCGAGCGTTTTGCCAGTGGACTTTCCGATAATTCGTCCAACCGTCTCGAATGCAAAATTGGAATAGAGAAAGTCGGCGCGGAAAGCTCGGACTGTTGGCTGAGAGATCCATGCATCGAGCGCCTCGGACTTGGACAGAAGAATGTTGCCGGCACACTGTAACCAAAGGGCATCTGCTCGAGCCATGCCGATTCTATGGGACATTAGATCAATGAGAGTGATTTCACTTCCTCTGCCGTCAAATGCGTGGGCCAGCTCTGGCAAGATGTGAGATACTGGCGCCTTCCAGTCGAGAGTTCCATCTTGTACCAAGATGCCTACCAGAGCCGACACCATCGCTTTCGTCATTGATCCAATAAAGTAAATTGTGTCTCCATCTGGGAGCTTGCCATCTTTCACGCTGGCATGTCCAACGTGGTGGGAGTAGACTTGATCCCCGCGGTGAAGGACACTGATTGAGAACCCTGGAGCGCCGGCAATGCGGCATATTTTCGATATGAGGGCTTCTTGGGCTTCTAGATTGCGCCTCAGCTTCATCCCACTGTCGTGCTCCATTGCCGGTTGTGGAATTCGATATGACGGTGTTAATGTTGAAGGGGAACGGATAGGATGGATTGCAAAATATTGGGTGATTCACAATGTTGAGGGGTCAAGAGGAAGAGGAAAAGAAACTATACGGCTGCTCTTTTTCTGCCCATTTTCTTACCACGGATGTTGTGTGAAGCAATGAGCAATCCTGCCCTGGCTGGACAAAGAGAGCACTGACCGGTTGTCCCGCCCCTAGTCGGCCAATGGCATCAGTTGATGCCATTCTCTGGACAATGTTCGCTACTGGCTTGAAAAGAGAATAAGCATTCTCGTCAAAGGGTCGTAACTAAGAATCTTGCCATCTAGATATCGCTGTGTACGCAACTAGTTCATCGTGATACAGCTTTGGGAAAATGGCCTTTGCGTATTGTTTCCAGTCCGTAGTAGCAGGACGCTGGAAGAACTTGACATAATCCCAGTATTCAGGGTACCATCCACCGTCCTCCCAGTCTACCAGTCCCGTGATCTTCCCGTCTTGAACCAAGATGTTTCTGGGAGCGAGGTCGCAGTGCGAGAGGACGATGCGGTGGTCGGTTCGCAAGTGCAGGGAAAGCGCCTCTCGGACCGCTTCGGGCGTAATTTTAAACAGGCTGGACAGTAGAAAACCATTGAACATTTCTTCGTCGCGACAAGGAGGGTGATGATAGGTATTGAGAACTCTAGTATCCCGGATTTCCGTGCCATCACACGCACCGATAAGCTCACTGGGCGGGGCAATAGATCTCATCTGCTCCATAATCTCGCGGAGCTGGCGGCATACCTCTTTCTTTTCCTCCACCGACATGGCCGGCCACAGCTTGTCCAGGGGCTCGCCTTGAACATAATCCATGTGGATCTCGCTTCTACCGTCGGGAAATGTCTTGGCCTGATGGACATGGGGAACTGGGAGGCCTGCCTTCCTGGCGGCTCTCATTGCCTCGGCCTCGCCAATGGCTAGACGCTTCCCCGACTTTACGACAACGCCGTCAGAGCGGTGGACGACCTTGCGGTGGAATAACTGATGCAATACCACAGCATCTAATGCACATACTAAGTCAGTTGGCCGCAGCTGTGTACCAAAAGGTCCTATAGTCAAACCAACCTGGTTCATGCTCCTCATCAGTCTCAGATTCATCAGAAGATCTTGCTTGACCACTGGCAATTCTTCTCTCTCTAAGTTTGGCACGATAGAGGGACTCGCCCGGCCGTTTGCCGCGTGAGCGCGACACAGCATGCACCGCTACATTTGGGCCGGGTTTACTTTGCATCATGATTGTACGAGACACAATTCAGCGGCGTGCGAAGTAGCAGGTTAGTGTTTTGAGTTATGAGGAAACATGACAGATAGTATGAATGCGGGGCAATCGTAGAGAATCAATGTTCTTTAATCGAGCGCGCTCATTTCGGAAGATCGGGTGACCCAGAGGATGAAGTAGTCGAGATGACATAGCGAGAGTAAAAAGTAAGGGTTAGGCAAACTTCGAGTTCTACTCACCTTGATTCGATTTCAATTCATCACGTGATACCCCGTATCCAATTGGTTTAAAAAAGCCGCTAGCTTGAAACAGTGGATAGTGGGTTCGTTGTACTAGTAGTACTAGTGGCAGCGTCTATGTCGAGACAACTCCCTTGTGGATCTGCTGCTGTTGGTAAGATATATCCGCGATTTCATTAAAACATAAATACTATTACGGTCCTAACCCGACATAAAAGCGACTTTACTTATAAACGCTGTCGTAGTCCTTCTATCAATAATAAAACGTGCCAATTTACTGTAGAGAAGGCGTCTTCCGTTCTGCTTCTATTACGATAGCCTATCCTATGAGGAAGCGAATCTAAGCATTGACGAGGAGGAGCAAAAGGTTGGGCCAAGCCTACATTTTATAGACCACGTGCAACTACACATCTAGGAGACAGTAGGCTATCGAATTTAGCGCGATACCAGCAAGATTCTAAAGGAAGAACATCAACATTATCAATAAAAGGGGTCTCTTTCAAAGTTGCAATCTAGTCGGCCAGGAACCTATCAAAAACAAAAATCTTGAACGTATTCAAACTTACGGTAACGTTAAGTGCATATATCTCTCAGCCAACACGCAATAAAGCCCTCTGGCGGAAAACTGCCACCGGCTCATTCCAACCCGTCCATTGGTCACATGTGCAGTTTCTTTTCCGCAACCCTCAAGTCTCCCAAGCAAAACACCTCCCACATTCGATCGACTCGACGCCGCATATACAAACCACAACTCATGCCTCGTCCTCACCTACTCGCCATCAGGCATACTCACAGCCAGAGCACAAGTCGCCCCAGCATCGACCGTCAAAACCGTCCCCGTAATCCACCTCGCCTCACCACCGGCCAAAAACCGCACCGGTCCAGCACAATCCCACGCATTCCCCTCGGTCTGCAACAGACTCCTCCTCCTCCTCGCCTCCCTCACCTCGGCCGACATGCCCCCCTCGGCATCACACACCATGGGTGTAAACAACATCCCTACAAAGTCAGCACAGGACTCCCCCCAAAATACAAAGCCAACTAAAGTAAAGTCTCACCGGGACAAACGCAATTCACCCTCACCCCATCCTTGGCATGGTGCGCCGCCATGGCCCTCGTCATATTCACCACGGCGCCCTTACTCGTCGGATACAACAGACTCGGCGTGCCGCCGCGCAGGCCCGCCACCGACCCCAGATTCACAATGCTCCCGCGCACCCCGGCCTCGGGCTCGTTGTCCCGCATCGCCGGCACCGCATACTTGGCCATGAGCATCATGCTCGTGACGTTGACCTCGAGGCCCCTCGCCCACCGCGCCGCGTCCACGTCGACCGCCGTGCCGGGGGGCCCCAGCACCCCGACCCCGTTCACCAGCACGTCCACCCGCCCAAACACGCGCAGCGCCGCGTCCACGACCCGCGCGCACTCGTCCGCCGACGACACGTCCGCCGCCACCGCCAGCGCCGACGCCCCCGAGTTCTCCGCGAGCACCAGCTCCGCCGTCCGCTGCGCGAGCGCTGACTCGCGGTCCACGCAGACCACCTTGGCCCCGTCCTCGGCTAGCAGGAGCGCGATGGCGCGTCCGTTGCCGATGGTCTCGCCGCGGCTGCCGGCGCCCGTGACAATGGCCACCTTGCCTTTGAGGCTGCGCGACGGGCGGGACGGGTTGGCGGCCGACATTTGATGTTTCTTTTTTTGGAGGGAGGGAGTTGGGTTGGAAAACGTACCGACTTTCTTTTCTTGATGGGCAAATATATAGGCGCACGTGATTTGTGTTTTGGTGTGGTGTGGTTTGGGCAAAGTATTCGAGTTTGAGGATAATAAGTTATAATGCTGTGCCCAATCGGTGCCTCGGCCGTGGTCGGCTACCCTGGGGTTCTTGGCCGAATGTTACACTCCCGTTCGTCAGTTTCAAATTTACACAACATGCAGAGTATTACAGATTCAGACAAGAATCTGCGACCAAGTATATTGTGCCTGGCCTCATCGTTGAAACTAACAAACGAACCAAGGCATCTTATACACGCTCGCACACCGCTGGTCCAAGTAGACGGCCAAGTGGATGCAAGCTTGCGACAACACTGCAGAAGTTGGACTTCGCTGGGTATAACTCTATTACCTATGTAATTAGTACCTATGTGATTAGGTAGCTGGTACACAGAATGTCCTGATGCGCTGAGCCTTGCTGCCGTCCAACCCTTGCCCGAGTCAAATTGAAGTGTATCAGCCCTTGTCAAGAAACAGCCAGATGCCAATATAGAGATGTCTCTATATATATACGCCACGAGCCTAAACATAAAAAAAAAAACAAAAAAAAACAAAGGAAAAATACAGAAAAAGAAAAGAGTTAAACAATTCATGAGACTGCCTCGGATGGCATGTCCTTCTTCCGCCGTATGCTGCCAAAGCGCCGCTTAAGACCGTCGCTCAGCTTGTTGCCGGTAGAGTGAGCTCGGCGCAAGTCCCCATCTGGGTTATTCTTGTACGTAACGCCGCTGGACAAGGCCTCAGCAGAATGCTGACTGACGCTGCGCTGGTGACTTGCCGCCCACCTGGAGAATCTGTTGGTGCCAGGTGCCATCTCGAATGCATCCGCCTCGCTCAAGTGATGTCGATGGCGTCTTCCCTTCTTCAGGTCGCGCTCCAGCGTGAAGGATGGTTCACCCTTGCCTTTGAGATCGTCTGGGTGGTATTGCTACCTACAACGTTAGCTCTTTACTCGCTCATCGATGTAGAAATCCGACTGACAATACCATCCCATCGCTTGTACGCGCCGCCCTCGGCATCAGGCTCTCGCATCAAATCGGCACCTTCTTCATAGTACATGATTCGGCCCCTCATGTCTGGCGCGCCGCTGGGAATGGAGGCGGTGCCTTGGAGGGGAACGTGTTTTATCAATGAATCCATGATATTCTCTCGGGGTGTGGCACGGATGGCCTCCATGTTGGAGTCTTGAACAGCCGCGACGGGTGAGTACTTTTTGTTAAGGTTACGGCTACGCAGAGTCGCATCGTAGGGACCGCCATGGTGGTAGGCGCCACCAATTGTGTCCAGGGCGTCAATTGTGTCCGTCTCTGAGACGCGCTTGCGATGGCGATGAGGGCGCTCGGCAGCCCTTGCCTCGCGTTTAATCATGTCAAGAGGACGGTGAGACATGTCTCCAGGAAATCGTTCAGCAAGTCGAGCCTCCGAACTGGATTTACGATTGCTGTTATTCTTCTTCTTATTAGAGTCAGTAGAATTGCTGGCGTTCTGACGGATTCGACGGGCTTTGTCAAGCTGGTTGCGCGGATACTCCGGATAGGACTGACGGCCCCACGTAGTCGATGAGGTATTGGCGGAAAGGCGGGCGTAGCGCGGTTGACGCTGGGGTGGAGAGTGAGTATTGTTTTTGCAAAGGGCGTTGTTGTTGTCGCCCGCGGAGCTTGTGCTGTTGCGTTGTGATGGAGACGTAGGAGGGGTGACGGCGGAAGAAGTTGTCAAGGCAGCGGTAGAAATAGATTCAGACGACGCTCGTGTCGATTGCCGGGAGCTGTTTCGATGGCTGGAGAGGTGGGACGATTCGCTGGATTGGCGTGACTGATATGACGTCGCAAACGGGCTGGACGGAAAGACGTCGAAGCTGCGATGAGTGGGGCTGGCCGAGGATGGAGGGGTGGGATATGGTTGATGAGGCGTAGCGCTGGTCGAGGGCCAGTACGCCGGGATGCCTTGCAAGCCTTTCAAGAGCCAAGGCCTCTTCTCCTTCTTCTTTTCCGCAGGGGAAGGCGGTGGTGATGCAGCAGACGCAGCAGAGGTAGCAGCAGCAGTCTGGGCCTCGAGCCTCTCCTTGGCTGCAGTGATGTATGGGTTGACGTGGGAGCTGCCCAGGCCGGTCTCTTGGCTGGGTTCAGGCGCAGTCAAGGGTTCCAGAAGGTATTTATGGGCCTGTCGTCGTCGCTATCGTTAGCATATACGGGCAAGGGTGGAGGAGAAAGTTGGCAAAGATGGCAGTGTGATGCACAATGACAGAAAAGAAGACTTTAAATGAAAGTGAGCTGATGAAGACCAGGACATGTCAAGTCTGGCGTGCCCAGCCCGCGATTGGTCGTGTACGTAAGCGAGCATTGCTTTTGGAAGCAACAATCATGGCAAGTGCGATGACGGACACGTCGACACATGCTTGCCAAGGACCCCCACCGAGCAACGCTTCCGTCGTTTCGTCCCGTCAAGACTGTTTCTCGTCTGTCTGTTTCGCTGGTGACGCAACCCGGCGTGCAGGGTCCATCCGTCCATCGGTTCCATGTGGCAGATCCATGAAGCATGATGCATCAGCCCTTGGGACGTTGACTAATCCCGGTCTCGGCGCCATGGCTTAGCATTGATGACGACCACGGCATGCATCATCACCGCAAACCCGGGCGGGTCACGGTCAGCGACGCGACGCGCCAACTTGGAGACTGCACAGCAGCCATGTCTGCCAGACAGCATCTCTCGGACTGCCGACGCTCTCTCTGCGGCACTTGCCACCGACCCAGAGCCGGCATGTCCCCATATCCCCAGCGGTAGGCCCTCCTGTGAGCAACCGACGACGACGAAATGAACTCGACCTTACCCATTGCTTGTCATAGGACGGCCCGTACTCGTCCGCATCCTTGCGGGCCCTGGAAGCTCCTTCTTTCCTGGCCCCTTTACGGAGCAGGGTCTCGATGCCCATGTTGCCGGCGCGATGGTAAAGTGACGGAAGAGAGATCTGACTCTCTTTTCAGATGTTGAGGCGTGCTGCTGGTTTTGGTGATCGAAACGAAGCGCCTTGTTTGTCAGCAGTTCGGCTCAGTCAACAAGTAGAAAGGGGACCGACTGACCCGGCCGTAACACACAGCAAGAGAAAGGGCGACAAATGAGTGACGGAAAGGAATCCAAACACCAGTCTCCTTTTAATACTATATCAGATACGCACAATGCCGTGGACTACTAGCCTCTATCCACAAAGCTTACTCGCCAGCCATGTCCAGCCCAAGCGTCCAAAATCCCGAGGTACAGACACATCAAGGGTACTCGTGCAGCTACCTTTGCTATCACCGACGCCTCCACCAAACTTAGGTATTTTAGAAGGAGAGTATGGACGGAGGGTTCATGTGCTTCGCGGAGGCGGCACTGGCGGTGGCATGGTGGCAGGGCGGCATGGCGCCGAGCGGGACTTTGGTGACATGTTGTTGTGGGGAAACAGCCGCAATCTTCAGTCAGGTCTTGGTGGTCCATGTGGGATGTCCCAACTCGTTGAGCGGTGGGGATTTGGAACCTGACTTTCTCCGATTGTTTATGGGAGAATGATCCAAAGCGCTCCCAAGGCGCGGCCACAGCAACCGTTCAAAAAGTCTTGCCTTTCGAAAACAGTCTCGCCAAAACTTCCGATGTCCCATCTACAACCTCACAAACCCCCCGGCATCCGCCCCCCCGATGTCCCCACCACAAAGCTACGCAAGCGCGGGGAACTCCAACAAGAAGGTCAGGTGAGACATGACAAGCGCCCATCCAAGGGTTACCAAGGGTGACAGCGGGACGCCGAACCCTTGCCAAGCCCACATGTGCAAGTCTCATGGATATTTCCGCCCTAACTCACACTCAAGTCATTCAAAGAGTATGTATATGTGGCCAATAAGACTTGCCGTTGAGTATGGCGGTGACCAGATCTGGCCGAGTGTATTTAGCGTCCAAGGTAACCAAGGGAAGAATACAACCCAACCATGAGACTGTCGGGCAAGCAATTTTCTCCGGCACTGTGTCGCCCGCCGGCGGCCGCGATAGACGCAGGCGCGGCGCATCCATGGTCACACGCATGCAAGCCCATTTGTGGACCATGTCTTGGCCGAGGTTAAAAACAGAACAAAATGTGTGACTCGCGCAAAATTTGATGTTCATTTCTATTTACACTTTTTTTCACGTTGGGCAGCAGATAAAGGGCATATCTCGACTGGCCAGATGGCGTTCAAAATTGATGTTGGTTTTTGTGCGCACGTGGTAGCCCTAACTTAGCTAAGCGACATGGTCGACCTCCTCAACCCACCATTTTACAACTTGACACTCAATGTCGAAGCTTAAGAACAGGATTTTGCCATGGTGCCTGGCGCTACAGTGCCCACTCGGACCATTGTCTAACCACTACTATCGAGTACAGCAACCTCGCAGGCTAAAAGGGCATGGCCAGATTCCCGAAGCCGTCATCACCATTCACGAGAAAGCCTGCTACATGTCACTGTGAACTTAAAAGTGTCGCGTGCATGGGATAGCGCATGTGATTCTTCTTGGCGGTGTTATTGTTGTTGTTGTTGTTTAGCAGTGGGACTTTTTTCTCCAAGATCTGTACCTTGATGCTGAGGAACCAGTGATATGCCCTATGCAGTAGACTGGGAATTGTCCCCCCCAAATCGTCGATAATGCACCGTGTTGGATTACATCGGTGGATTTATGCTCTGTCCGGAGTTACGAGGATGCTTTTTCGAGGTCACCCCGCGTAAGGAGGCGCACGCATGATCAGGGCTGCTCTGCAAGAAACTAATTATAATGATAGGAGGCTCTTGGCAGAGCAACTATGCAATTTGCTCTTCAATTACCTTTCAGATCTACAAAAAGAGTCTTGAATTTCTAGCTAGATAGATTGAATAATATGGACAAGTCTGGTCCGTTAAAACGTTCACAACGGCCACTGCGCGATACGAAAACGACGGGCCCGATGTGAAGTAATGATGTAGGCACGTGCCTAATCATTATGTAAGGCAATTGGTGGTATTCTTATGTTTGTGTATTAATCTCCAAAAGTGAATCCAACCTCTAGCTGACAACTAATAAAATTCAACATATGAGAAAGATGGTCTGGCCTGTGGACAAATAGGCAGGACACGCAGCTGAGCTCCTAGAGTCGAATCTTGTCCCGTAAATTTGACTGCTGTTCAGTTTCCCTTTTTTGTCTGCTTGATAGATCATAGAGCTCGAAGTCAATGTGTGTAACCTTGATCACGTCAAGTACCCAGGTACGCAGGATCCCCATGTCGATCGTCATCTGTGTTGAAGACATGCAAATAAATTTGAATGTATTACTTCAAGCTTCCATTGAACCAAAATCTTTCCTTAGGCCAAAGGTACTATATCTGGTTGACTTGTATTTCTTCATCTTGTCATCGACTCCTTGTCTTGGCGGCAGGTACCCACCCAGTCACTCACCGCAGGTCAACAGGTCTAGAAATGCTCCACCCACATCCGGGAACAAACGACCAACTCTGCTTCGACACGAATGAGGAGTTCATCAACACACTGCCAGCCTTGCCTTGCGCCTTGAGCAGTCCGATTCCTGTCCAGCAATGTATGCACAAGATCATTAGGCGCAACCCTCTACGGGGCCAGGTTCAACGAACAAGCGCGCCGTTGACGGCTGTGGACCTGCAACCAGGGCCATCATTCATCGGTGATGGGTCTGGTCGACTACTCATCGTCCTCCGACGATGAAGCTCCAGCACCGCCAAAGAAGCGCCTAAAAGGGCAAGAGCATGTCTCGGACTCCAAGATGCCCCCGCTCCCTGAAGCTTTCTATGACCTATATGCGTCAACAGTCCGACAAAGTGTAGTAGACGACCCGAGCTTGCATCAGGGGCGGACGAGGCTCAATCCTCATGTGGCCGGCAACTGGCCCACACATCTGTACATCGAATGTGCGCCTTTTCTCAAATAAACCAACTGTGGGTTGCATGTAACTGACTGCGCGGAAAGGGCATCCGACCGAAGTGCAGCACGACACGCTCGATGCGCTCATCAAAAAGACCCAGCAAGAGTTGGGAGACGACGTCCAGCTTCACACCTTTCTCAACAGCGATCTTGGCACAGACTTGCCTCTGCATATTAGCCTCTCGCGACCGCTCAGCTTACCCACGTCCATCAAGGACGACTATCTCACCAAAGTCAAGCACAGCATTCGCAGTTGTGGGACGGGCGTGTTCTCAGTGAAGCCCGCTGGCTTGGCGTGGTACAAATCCCCAGACTCGGATCGGACATTTTTCGTCCTACGCATTGCTCCCACGGACGCCAATGACGATTCCAAGCACTTGCGGGCGTCGACCAATCCGGAGCTCATGATGCTACTGACGAGGTGCAACACGGTAGCAGTGCATTTTGATCAGCCTCCTCTCTATCAACAGACACAAGGGGAGTCTGCGGATACGGCGTTTCACATCTCCATTGGCTGGACCCTGGGTGCGCCCGATGAAGAAACGCGCCTTAGAGCGCTGAAGTTATTTCGAGACAAGGAATTTGAGGATATTCACGCCTGGAATGTCAAGGTGGATGGGGTAAAGGCCAAAATTGGCAATGTGGTCACACATATACCCTTACTGGGGAATGTGAAGACAAAAGAGGACGACGATTTTGCGGATTCGCTATACGGGTCGTGAAAAAGCAGGGATGTAACAAAAGAGTTGGTATAGAGTGGCAAAGCTCAACAAAGCATTAGGAAGCGTGATTTTTTTTTTCATCAGGTTCCGAGGCCTGGACGACGTATACGATCTGATGATTCGCGACAAAGGCAGTTTCAACTCAAAGACTAGTTCGTACAGTCTGTTTTCAATGGCCGGCTACCACCAGCCTTGAGGAACCCACTGCATCGACCTAGTGTTTATGTACCCCTTGACAACGCCACACGGCATGTGGACGCAAAAGAGAGCAAAAAAGATATGAAGCAAAAAACAAAGGCTTCTCGCACAATGAGCATCATGCAAGGAGGGCTTATGCGTGTTGGTCAACACACCAAAAAAGTCGGGTTGAGGCCTGCCCGGATCGAACGGACGACCTCCCGGAATCTCCAAGGACTGGAATCGGGCTCTCTACCGCTGAGATAAGGCCCCGCAAGCTTGGCTGCCGGGCTCTTATTTGTGAATATACATGTCAAGCGCGAGTCAGAGTGTAAAATTTGCAGTTCAAAGGACCAGAATTCTGTCATTGGTTTTGTGGCTTTGTTCATTGCCTTCTGTGCCAGCTTTTGTTGTTCCGTCACACAGAAAAGTGCACTCCTCCTGGGGCGAGGGCTCTGATCGACAGGTCGTGATTCCCAGGATAGTGAGACCTGCAGGCGATTGATGATTCGCTACTACTAGTACTCTGTACTATCCAAGCATACACACTTCAGCGCTTAAGGCCAACAACTTACAACCAAATATGTGGTCGTCCTGTCCGAAGAAGAATATTTTATCCTGCCTACCTCGAAGGCGAAGTTGTGGTGCATTACTCTTGCACTTGTGCCAACGCCTGAGCGAGCCAATCAACGCTTCCAAGGTGCTCGTGGCTGGTGACGCGCCGAGCGCAAGTAACTCCTTGACATGACTGGAAGCTTTAACAACATTGAAGGTTGGACTGAATGGCCCACGCGCCGTTCTTGGTTGTGCATGTATGCAACATGGAAAAAATGTGGTCTCCGGAAGACGGCATTGCAAGTTTTCACGTCACTGTGCAGTAAGTAGTATTTGGCCTTTGTGCCGCAAGTGTGCAGAGTGCGTGCATGAAACAACATTCAAAGCAACATGCAGGGCGCGCTGGTGGTTGTGGTTCTTGCACTTGCACGGCTTCAACCTTCAGAGGCCACGTCCAACGCCCTCAACGTCCTATCAGGGGCTCTGCGCAAGCTCAGCCCAGCCTGCTATTGACCGGTAGACGTCACTGCACAAGCGTCTTCACAGCAACCACTCGACGTCCTTCCATGTTTTTCCAGTCTTGTTGTCATGTTTTTGAGATCGGCGTGATGCGTGCCCACACTAAAACCGTTCCGCCCCGACTTTCGGTTCCTTAATCCTGGCCGCCTGCTGCTGCTGGCCCCTCCACACACCTGACCGTGCCTTTTTCATCCCACCTCTGGGCAACTTTCTTCAACCGTTGAGCGGCTTGTGTTCTTGCCCTTTGTCCTGCGTGCTCAGACGCGCGAAATTGCTATATATTGGCGCCAGGAGCACCCGCAACAGCTCGCCACCATCGACTCGATCCCTCCAGCAAGCACATCGCATCTTGGAAAATCCCAAATCCATCAATCCCACAATCCACTAGAGAGTGGCCATCCGCCCCTCCCTCCGAGTCCCTCCCCTCCCTCCCCGCACCACAACTTGGACCAGACGCATTGGCCCTTCACGCGCCAGTCGTGCTCGAGAGCTTTCTTCCCCTCCAAATATTTTCCAATCCCAAAAATCTGGGGAGACAATCGACCTCTCCGCCGGCCCAAGTGGTGAGAGCAACACGCATTTCCATCAAGCCCGTCGCATCAGCTGCGCGGCAAAGGTCAACCAGTCGCTCCACCATTCGAGTCAACAAACCGCCGTTGCCTACGCCGACGCGCAATAGACGACATGGATATCGACATGAGCCGCCGGAACAAGGTCCCTCGGTCCTTGTCAGATGCCGAACGGGCGCGACTCGACGAGTACATTGACTCAATTCACTATTCCGCGAGGTAAATTTCCCGGCTTTGAACATGGGTGCTTCACCGCCGTTAGCTGGTGTTGCTGGGGGTAACGCAATCCAAATGCTGACCTAGGCGTGTTTTCTTTCTCCTTCTAGATACTCTGACAGCGAATACGAGTACCGACACGTGCAACTACCCAAAGCAATGCTCAAGGCCATTCCCAAGGACTATCACGACACCTCTAAGGGAACTCTGAAGCTTTTGTGGGAGGAGGAATGGCGAGCGATTGGTATTACCCAGGTACGCGGTGTTTCCCCCCTGTCTGGTTTTGAGGCCCTGGCTTCCTTTTCTGGGCGGGAAACGAACAAACAAATGTTTCGGAGGAACCAATCATTGACCACTACCACAGAGTCTCGGCTGGGAACATTACGAGGTCCACGAGCCCGAGCCCCATATTCTGCTGTTCAAGTAAGTCACCTTTGTCGTACATATGGACCGGAATCGGCCTGGGCTTGTTCCCCAGAGCTAACAGGTGCCGATGCAGACGTCCTCTCAACTACCAAGCGCCTCAGTGAGCGATTCATCTTTTTTTATTTCAGCTTGAAACCTCATGTACGATAGTCTCAATTCCGCCACTTCCACCGCCGTCGGTGCTCGCTGCATGTGCGGCTCTTGTTTCATGCCCTCTCACGATATTACGGTCTGCACTTTACGATATTTGGGTTGATAGAAATATCAATACACCACGGTCGAGAACGCTTTGCCCTCACACTGGCATTCCGCTTTTTTTTTCTCTTCATGGCGTGCTTGCCGTCGCTCCTCAATTGATGACGCCTCATTGGATGTTTTGGGGCCGCGGATTAGATGCGTTGGGGCTCCTCGGGGCGTGCCGGATATTTGCTACATGGCAATGGACACGAAGTGAGTTTTATTTGGAGATTGCTTTTTGTTGGTTTTCTAGAGATTCAGGTGTTGCCGCGCCAGCTTGGGGAAGTTTTTTTGCTCTTACCAGGGTTCATATGCGTTTGCCATTGTACGTTGCGAGGCAGCAGCTTCGCAAGTAGCACGCGGGAGTTGGTGGGTAGTTAGAATGTAGACGGAATTGATTAATAAGTCAACTAGTTTAGGTTTGTTGAGCGCGATTGTGAACGTGCTTCGCTCGCCGCGACTGTAGGTTTGTGTGTACCGTACCTAATGCTTGCTACCCTGGAGCCACTCGTATTGGATTTAGCTTGGCATCATCAGACATAGGATGAAGTTGGCAGCAGTGAGTCAGACTCGTTTTATGCCATTAAAAATGCCAGAAGTAAAGCATTTCGCCTGATATTTGATGACGTGCATTGTGTGTCTACAACATATTGACCCTCACCTTGAATGACAGCATGATTCCGGGATTGCTCAGGAACCGAATGTTGTGGTGGTCCCACTACTGCGTGGCTGTCACGCCACGACTAACTAAAGTACGAAGTATTGCTAGTGTCTGGTACTTTCAACTCTATTGTCCGCTCATCGCCCGCACAGAGGATAGCCTCGTGACGACGGGTAATCGCACCAAGCCCGTGTATCCTAGGCACAATGCATGGAAATAAGAGCTGTTCTGACAAAAGCCAAGCCAGTCGCATGATGTCAAGGACAGATATAATCGGCTCCATTATGCGTGTCGCAATGGTGGATGAAATGTTATGCGCAGCCGCGACAGTTGGACAACAGCCCAGATGGTCCCAGATATCGATTCTACACCCAATCAGGTCGAATGCCGGAAAGTGCCTGACACCTTGGCCGTGGCATGACAATTGGAGACGTTGCAGCACAGTGCTGAGCGGGTACGGAGCAGGTGAGATGATGATGGGACGAATTGGAAGGAATGCAGGGAGGCGCTTGCCAAAATGAAAACAACTGGACACCTGTCGCGGCGGCGGAGAACAAACAAGAGGCCACATCGTCACTTCCATTTTGGTCCGCATGCCCACCCGTTTCATGAATAATATGAATCGGACATCTACTAATTTTCTTCCTCCTTTTTCTTTGCCCATCACTCTTTCTTGATTGAATTTTATCGGATCTTCGCCTTCCCGCCCGATGCTTGCTTGAGCACTGGCGCTCCTCTCCACAGACGTCTGCCTTGGGAATAAGTGGTTCCATCCCGCTCCGCAGGCTCCGCAGTTCGAAGCCAAGTTTTGATTAGTCTGGCCTTGATTGATCATCATCAGACAGCGTGGCATCTTCATATCATTCCATTGTGCCCTAGGTTTCTGTATCCCTTGGTCCGTATATATTGTTTTCCGTTTGCGAGAAACCGCGCTTCTAGAGTTTGTCCTTTCCTTAAAATTTGAGGCGGTTCTAAACTCAATACCTTGTCGGCGAGCCCGGATTTGTGCCTTCGTTCAAGCCACCTAGTCTGGTGGCGCGCTGTCGATAAGATAACTGTCGCTTTGGGTGCGCAGGAACTGGTCTTTCCGTCGCCTTCTCGAACCACCACGTCGCACAGTTATAACTCTACAAGAACGAGAAACCACACGCTCTTCTTTCTGGAAGCTTATTCTCGTCGATTGCCGAGTCATCATGAAGTCTGCAAGCAGGCTATTTTATCTATCCGTCTTTGCGCTCTGGGCATCGCCTGGAACTTGCGCTGCAGGGAGTGAAAGCAATTGTGCAGTACGTCGTTCCTTGGATGAAAGTCGTTGCGCCCGCCGAGGCCTTTCCTAACAGCTTCACTTGACAGATTTCCCCCAAGTCTATTGTTCAAGATGCGTGCGCCTCATATTCAACCCTCGAGAATCTGAATGAACGGGTTAAACCTGCCGTTGACGACCTCACGCGAACCACCGACTTCTTCTCATACTACCGCCTTAATCTCTTCAACAAAAAGTGTCCTTTCTGGGACGACTCGAATGGATTCTGCGGCAACATAGGATGTGCCGTCGAGACGCTCGATAACGAAGAGGATATACCTGAGGTGTGGAGAGCGAAGGAGCTGTCAAAGTTGGAGGGACCCCTTGCGAAGCACCCTGGCAAGCAAGAGCGCAAGCAACACCCGCAAAGACCGTTGCAGGGAGAACTGGGTGAAAACGTGGGTGAAAGCTGTGTAGTTGAGTACGACGACGAGTGCGATGAACGAGATTACTGTGTTCTCGAAGACGAGAGCGCTTCGTCCAAAGGCGACTATGTCAGCTTGCTTCGAAATCCCGAGCGCTTCACCGGATACGGTGGAGAGGGCTCCAAACAGGTGTGGGATGCCGTGTATCGCGAAAATTGCTTTCAGAAGAGTTCGTTTTCGCATTCTGCAAATCTCGGCATGTCCTACAATTACAATCCGGCCGCTCTGGGCTTCAAGCAAGTCATGGATGCTGCAGGACGGCAAGCCCAGCTTGAGGCACAACGTCTGCAGCACCCCAACATTCCCTTTGTTGCCAGCACCGGGTACGAAGTTGATGATGAATGCCTGGAGAAGAGAGTCTTTTATCGAGTCATGTCCGGCATGCATGCGAGTATCAGCGCTCATCTTTGCTGGGACTTTCTGAACCAGACCACTGGAGAATGGCAGCCCAATCTGCAGTGCTACAAGGACCGTTTGCACGGATTCTCTGACCGAATTAGCAACCTCTACTTCAACTACGCGCTTGTCACCAGGGCTGTGGCCAAGCTTGGCCCAGAACTGGCCGGACCCGACTACACATTCTGCACGGGCGACCCGACCGAGGACTTGGTCACTCGCGTCAAGGTGTCTGAGGTGGCAAAGCAGGCAGCGAGTATCCCTCAAATTTTCGACGAGAGCCTCATGTTTGTCAATGGCGAGGGCCCATCCCTTAAGGAGGATTTCCGCAATCGATTCCGCAACGTCAGCCGGCTCATGGATTGTGTTGGGTGCGACAAGTGCAGGCTCTGGGGCAAGATACAAACCAATGGATACGGCACAGCGCTCAAGATTCTCTTCGAGTCCGACAACCACAGCAACAAAATCCCCGTCCTCAAGAGAACTGAGCTTGTCGCCCTCTTCAACACGTATGCCCGACTGAGCTCATCGATGCGAGCCGTTGGGAAATTTAGGCAAATGGTGGATGCGGAAAGCGGCCACAAGCCAGCGGCGGCAACCGAATCTGCCGCAGTTGAAGATGAGAACGTCAATGAGGAGGGCGCCGAGGCAGACGACTACGACCCATCTTACCTGTGGCGTGAACTGGAAGATATGAAGCGACGTGGACCCAAGAGCAGTTCGTTTCGGGACCAGTGGGCACACGAGACTGCGCTCATTCGGCAATCTGTCAAGGTGGTTCTTCACGGGTGGCTGCACGGCTCGATTCTAATGTAGGTTTAAGACATGGCCATTTTTTATGGACTTGAGGTTTCCACATGCTAACGTGTTCTGTTTCAGATATCGCATTGCAGTAACGGAGGCCCATCGTCTTTGGCTATACTTTCTCGGTTTGCAGCCAGGACCTGGCTTGGTCGATTATAGATGGGCGCCGAAAGACAAGAAGACGGAGCTGTAAGAATAGGTTGGCATTTTTGGCGTTTTGAACCAGCATTGCATCGGTTTTTTTTAAATCTTTTTTTGCAATAAATATTTATATGAATGACTATATACACTTTAAGAATGGGTCTTCGTAAATGCCGGATCTATATGCAATCTCTGCCAAGAGTCAATCAGGGCTGTGCAAGCACACCCGAGCCGTCTTCTATATCGGGGACGTGCTCCTGAGAGCTGCGTCGTCCTCGAAGTCCTTCTATGGTAAAATAGCGATGGTTTTGTTCGGGGCAAGTGGCCGTTCATCGAGGGACGGAGTTGAGTCGTGATTAACCTCTGTTTTGGATGCTGTGCACCTTGAGCACCACCAGGGAAAGGATTGTAGTGGACCCCCCCACGTTCCCGCCTACTTAAGTACGTTGTTTGTAATCGTGGTTTGTCAAAAGGTTCGGCGGACTTTTTGTTTCGTGCATCTGGCGGCAGCGCTTCCTTTGAGTGCGCAAGGTCAGCGTTTGCATGTTACCCCAGAGCACCCTTGTTACATATTTCTTCTACCTGTATCTTGGCTGAATACGCTGCTAATTCATGTACTGAGAACCGTTAATAATACTTCTATCACAATAATAGATAGGTGGGCACGCATGTACTTACTTTATTCCTCAGTTCCCATTGGATACAATTTCGTAAGAGACTTTGCCCACACCCAATGTTGCCGCACTCAAGAGGCGGGGATGCTTATGAATTGGTATGTCGAGAGCGAGACGAGCCGGCCGGCAGCGGGGTGATCTTGTTGTGGCGCCACAGTGAAGGGAGCATGGGGATAGGCCGCGGAGACGGGAGCGATGGCGGTAGTGGTCGGGCGTGGGGATACAAACAGGGGTGCATGTGACATTGATCGGTCCACGCCGGCGTCTGCACGTGGAGCTGATGGAACATGGAGATAGCGGTATCAAGGGTCCTTCTACAGCGATTCAACAAGACTAATCAGTATAGTTCTACCGTCATGCGTCTTTATAGAATAGGCTGGCTATGCTGTGTTTTTTTTAGTTTCAACAGGTTGAGATTACCATCGGATGTGTCAGTGCCGCTGCGCCGACGTCGACGACCAAGTCGGCACCGCCTCCAGCCCCACAGTATGACGAGGGCCTGGGGCACGGCGACGAGCAGGGCGATGATGGCGAGAGTTGCCTCGATGCTGATGGCCATGGGGCTTCTTCTTTTTGTTCTTCTGACAGGTTGTGTCTTTACGTCTGAGTGTGCGGTTGTTTGTGACGTAGATGGAACAAAGCAGTCAGAAATGAATGAAAATTCTTGGGAATAGAAACAGAGCGCATGAGAGCGTCAGTTTTAAGACCGGGTTGGATGTGGCCTATATACTGGTTGACGTCTCGATGGTTTGGAACGAGACCGAAACAATTTGAAAGCATTTTGATTTTCAACTGGTTGACATGCCAGCTGCACGGCCTGCGCTTTGCGGAATATGCCTGGCCTACTCCGACATGTAGCTACATGTAGGAATATAAAGTGAGGGTCTCAATGGTCGATCACTAGGATCATACATCAAATGTCAGCAGTGGGGCGTACAATTGACGGTGCGCTGTAGCGGTGCCGGTTCCTGGTGGCCAATGACCTTGACTGCACATGTGGTACAAATGTCCAGGATGTGTGGAGCCATCCCAGCGTTGGGTGTGTTGAGGCACCAGTCAAGTATCATCTGCATGGAGGTGTATCCACTGAAGCCAGATTCTGGGGGCGGACATATTTACTGGTCAATTAGGCGATGATAAAAGCCCCAATCCCTTTGAGTGTGCGAAGGTGCAGCTTTTGTACTGGACCCATCTTTCTGCAATACCTACTAGATACCTATGTTGCAGGGAAGTTAGCCTTGAATATCATATAGCTTTATGTAAATCTAGAGATTACAGGTACTTATATTATTATACTATTTATTACTAAATCTAAGTACCTGTCAGTCACCGACTTCTTATTGGTCCCCATCCCTGTCCGGTACAAAAGCTGCACCTTCGCACACTCAAAGGGATACGAAGGCTTGTTACAAATCGCTACATTATAATGCGCCGAAATTTAAGCTGTTACCAACGTTACCGAAGGTCACCAGTTGTCTGCAGGCACGGGGGTATTGTGAGACATGCAGCTCCAGATGTCGTGTACGTGCAGACTCCGTCCATGAACCCCACCGTTGACGGGTTCAATATTACTATCCAGGACGTGTATGTACACTCGCCCCAGTGCCCCCCCTCCTCCGCGTGTGTAAGTAAACGCCAGCCTACCAAACCGGCATGTATGTAACTTACATACATGTACTATGTACGTGCATACAGGCCTGGCTCTATTACAGTGCTGAGGCTGACGCTGCGGGCGGAAGGGGCACAGGCCCTTGTGGGTTGCACCGATGCCCCAATTGAACCACCAGACAGTCTCGCTGGGAGGAAGGCGGGACAATGTTCCTCACTTTTTAAGCATCAACGATGCAATGCCGCATTAGTCCTCAGGCTGCCAGGCGAACCATCCAGTGTAAGATAAGCAGGGTAAAGCGGACAGCATACGCCATGATGGACAATGAAGGGGACAGTGGGGGTGGGCGTCAGATCTGACTGCACATATCGATGGATCTCGACATACTCTTCCAAAGCTAGGGGTAAGGGTAAGGGCTAATGTTTTCCTCTCTTCACCCTTCATCCTTGGGATCAACCCTGGTAGCAAAAGGCTACAGTTGGGGAAGATTAAGCAGCAAGGCGCTCCATATCCCATTGAGTGTGCGAAGGTGCAGATTTTGTAGCGGACCCACCTTTCTGCGATACTTACTGAATACTTTTCTTGCCTAATACAGCCCCGGAAGGTGCGATGTAGCTTTATATAAATCTAAAAATTACTGGTACTTATCTTATTATATTATTTTCTAGTAAAGCTATATACTTATTAATAATTAGCTTCTTATTAGCATACATCCCTGTCCGGTACAAAACCTGCACCTTGGCACACTCAATGGGATACTCTGTATGCAAGTGTTGATTTGCCAAGGTAGGTTGGTAAATGTGTTGGTACTTGTCTGACTGGGGGTAAATGAAACCCGGACTGACCAGGGGGGATAGTGAGAGCCGTGCTGGCAATTGGAGCCGGTCCATGCCGCCACTCTGCGTCGCCTTGGGGGTGGTGTTGCGCGGACGCTGAGATATTGACCGATTGACATTTAATGGCCTGGGCTGTGAATCGTCTGGTTTGATGCAGCCCGGCGCGTCACTGGCGGCCGTGCATGATTGATCCGAGTACTCCGTAGACCAGGGCGTCACCACCAGCTCTCCACAACAAACATTCAACAGTCACACACACACACATGTCGGTGCAACCATTTTATCTGCAGCTCCACGCTTACCGGAACAAGGACGAAGAATATCTATCTGGTGTCTTGGTGTCTTATTCGACTCAGCCTCGGCCTGCGCCCCTCCATCGCTCAGGCGCAGTTCCTTCCCCTCAAGGCTTCAATGTTGCTGGATTTCGTTCGACTGGGGTCGTTGCCGGATTGAGATGCATGGTTTGCCCGGTTCAATGTTGCCTTGGAAGTACCGCGTGCGATGGACAGATTCATAAAGGGCTGGGTCCCGCTTTAACCCAACTCGAAAGAAGTCGGTTCTTGCCAAGATCGCATACCCTCTTGCATTTCGCATTTGCCCATGAAGCGTTTGCGTGCAGCACTTGTTCGATGGGTTCGACACGTGATGCATCTCAATTACTTTCACATTTAGACACGATTGACGAGTCCACCGCGACTTTGATTGCGCCTTCAGAGTATATGCTTCCCCAAGTCTCGAGGTGCTAGCTACTATTGTATCAAGTCTGGCCTCTTGCCTTTTTCTGCCTCTACTCGTCTTTTTAAGTATTACTCATTTATTTTATTTTAACTCATTTTCTTACACTTGCATTTTATTTTCCTCCTTTTCCTCCTACATCTTCCCCTCTTCTTTTTTCTTCTTCCTGCCCGCTCTTCCGTCAAGTCTCCTTTACCCAGTGTTTCAAAATTAGTAAAAGATGCTCGACTGATTCTCATTTGTAATATACCCGGGTTTGCTTGAGGGGGTGATAAATATGGCTTTGAACTGTGCTTGCTGACCTTTTGATCCAACGTCAATAGGTGCGTACAAGCTATTTACCAGCGTCAACAAGCGTGTCAATTGAGTAAAGAAATCGAAAGGAGGGTATAATCTGTCACATCAACATTTATGAACGTGTGGGGAATGCTCAACATTCTTGTTGATAGTGCCCGGCTCCCAGGCTGGTGACGTCCAATTTCGGGCGTCCAGCTACGTCAATTGGAGTCGGCATCCTCGACGGCTTGTCGGCCCAAGAGGTCACCTTGCAGCTGATACGTGCGTTTTCCCAAGTCTAGTCTGGAAACCGAAATTGGTTGCGTTGCGGCGTCTCCCAATCAAGCTGTTGTTGCGTCGTCTGTGTCGGGATGGCGCTGTGCCGCCCCCGAGGAGACATGTTTGCAAAATAAAAATAACATTTGGGGCGCTAATTACTGCAAAATAAATAATAACAATCTTATCGGAGCTTTGTTTCTTGTGATATTTTGATTATGCAGGAGATCCGAATGGGCCTAGACAAGGAACGCCGAGATTGCTGGAATGTCTGGCATGCCTCCCGCGTCGACGGTGCAGAGGCCCAGCGTATTTTCCACGTGCGATTCACCGATCTGACCCAGATACCACTGTTTTCGTCCAATTAAGACTGTTATTATATCAAATAAACATGGTGTTTTGGGCAACGTCCATAATCGGTATTTGGCCCATCTCAACGAGGTTGAGAGAGTAAACATCATCATCGGCCAAACAGAAACAATTGGATAATAAGACTATGCAGACCTCTGCAAGCTAGGTTTTAGGAGCCGTTGGCAGATATCCCCCCGTGCTCAATTCGCCGACCGCGAATGAAACCCGACATCTGAACTATTTCCGCCCAAGAGAGCAAGTCGTCCGTGATATCGGCCAGGACGAATCATTAAGACCAGATGCATGGTGCGCCCACTTCTACAAGTCTACCAAACAATTTGGCAGAGACTCATTGCGCCGTTACAAACATGACGGCCCTGTCCAACCATCGCCTTGAGCCGCCGCTCGTTCCCGGCGCGAAAGATGCACCCTTATCCACGGATTTGTCCCCTGGCCGTTGTTTACCTGCACCAAAAGTCCTTGCCATCGCTCGCAAGGCAATGCGAGATGCTCTTCTGAGCGAAGGGTTGGCTGGGCAACTTGGCGATGAAGTCGTCGGTTTGCAGCCCGGCGTCACAATAGACCTGAGCCGCAGTGCCATCCCAGAGCTACCGGAGGAGCTTGTGGACATATTCAAGGATAAGCTAGAAAGGTTCGTTTGTGCAACGATTAAAATAATAAGCATGGGCAAATGTAAATGCTGACAAAACGCCGGTGCCCCGACAGATTGGCCTTGTCGCACAATCAGCTGTCGTCTCTACCGGTGCGCCTTTCAGAATGTACCTCACTACGGTACCTGAATATCAGGGCAAACAAGATTAGGGAGTTTCCATTGTCCGTAAGGCAAATCTACAGACCAAGACTCCTGTCACTGTGCACCAGGTGCTAACTCTGCAGCAGCTATGCCACTTGAAGCGCCTCGAGATTCTTGATCTCGGTCAGAACCAACTTCGTGTGCTGCCTCCAGAGGTTGAGAATTTATCGTCACTCAAGGTTCTTTCCATCCCGAAGAACCAAATCCGGGAGTTGCCATTATGCCTAGCCAATATGGCGTCTTTGCAGGTCCTTAAAATTAAAGGCAACCCAATCACCTTTCCGCCACAGGATCTCATCTCTACCCTCGCCACCACCTCCCTTCAGGAAGGTAGCTCCGTCGGCAGTGACACGACAGAGGTTGCTATGACGGCACGCATAAAATCCATTCTAAAGCAGGAGGCTATTAATAGCCGCGTGGAGCCAGACATCTCGAACGACTCCAGTCACTCCACTACCCCGGTTGACGAGACTCCGCGCCCGAGACGGAAACGAGCTGTAAGTGGGCGGTTTCCGATAAAAGTGTCTGGATCAGAAGTTTCTGGCATGCGTTACCAAAGAATGGGATTGGGTTTCCACCCAATGCCTTCTAAACTGCATTCTCGCGAACAGTCCCATCCTTATAGAAGCGCCCGAAGGACAGGGGTTGTGCCCTCAGCGACAGGCAATGCTGAAGAACGCCTCCGGAGTGAATCGGAAACCCTATCGTGCTTAGGCCAAGAGGATAGATGGAACCAATACGCAGAACTCAAAGAAACCGGAGCATGTAATCTTTACAATCGAGAACCGAGCTACGGCTGTACCACGCTGGGAGCTAGGATTGGGCACAAGAGCGCTACTACGTCCTCGGACTCAATTCTCCAGCAATCCATCTACGCCAGACGACTCTCTGTAGTACCCAAGCGGCGTCGGATATCGAAATGCTTCAACCCAATCATTGCATTTGCCAGGGGGATGCTATACGCCGTTCTCCAAATCCACCCCATGATCCAGCAGCTGGCCATCTTGGCTCGCGGCGAACTCGATAGCCAGCCCAGCCTGCAAATTGTCATTTATAGTACAAATTGCCACATAGAAGTGTTGGAGCTAGAGATACAAAAGTACGACACAACAGATCTGGAAACCGAGGACCATTCAACCCAGACGAATATTGTCCTCCGCGCGTGTCAGACACTCATGGGAGCGTACCGGCATATATGCACCCTGCTGGCGGATAGCGCAGATGCGCCCGTCGACAACGGACACGCACGATATGTTCGAACACTATTAACATTACTCTACAACTGCATCATGGAGCTCCGCGCCACCACCCTATCCGTCAGAACCGAGTGCGCGGACTGTGCTTCTGAACACGCCGCCCATCGCCAAGATGGCTCCGGTGCCGGTGCCGGTGCCGTTGCCGACGCCCCGGACAAGCCCGCCGCACCGCAAAGCCGAAACGAGGACGTGATGCCAAAATCCAGCCATCCTCCTTCCAGCCGGGGGCCAACTCCGACGTCGCCGCGTCCCGAGCCAGGGCACTTGAAACATCCCGACTTGACCCTCGCCATGTCCGACCCGGACGGGCTATTCGAAAAGATACTCGTGTGTCTCCAAAACTCGGCCACCATCATGCTGCGCATCCTGCCTGCCTTTGGGGGCCACTTGACGCATGGGCTTCGCAACGCCGTGCGCAGGCGCGCGCCCACATCGCACATCCAGCACTGGAGGTGCCTGACAAAGGAGTGCGCCAACGCCATCCAGCACACGCAGACGGTCAAGCGCGAGATTTGCCGCGTCAAGCTGAGCGGGAGCGGGCGGGCGGACCAGCCTACCGCGGAGTTCTGGGACCTGGTCATCGGCTTCATCGCGTCTTGGACGGCGCTGGTGGCGGAGATTATGGCGTGCATCAACAAGATCCTCTTGCCGCCGGATACGAGGGCGCGCCTGAGGCCGATCCAGGAGAGCATGAAGGAGACGAGCCACGCTGTCGTGCGGTCGCCCTGGTGCGACGTGCTTTCGGCGGGGAGAAGCGACGCGGGGGCGTTGAAGGCGACTGTTTTGCCGGGTCTCGCTGCATCGGCGCCTAGACGCATATCTACAGAGCCGGCCGGACGAGCGGCGGGTGAAGGGGCTTTTGTGACTGTGGCCGTCCGTGGGAATGGGTTTGATCGTGGAGATGTGCCTGGACATAATACTACCGGTATATCATTGTCGCGGGGGGATGCGGTGAGACATTTGAACTTTGCTTCGCGGCCTTGTGTCTCTCCAGCTTTGGAGACGACTGCTTTCAAGAGTGGCTGAGCGTGGATGAGAAGGGATTGGGTCAAGTAGAGAATCAAGAGGTGCTCATGGTGGCTTGTGGCATCGAGGGAGAGGTGTTGGGACGTGTAGTTAAGGGGCAGGCTGAGAAAATGGATCCAAGGTTTAGATTATGACTATTATGTATTTGAGGTGATGTAATGAAGATAATGAATGGACTGTAGACAAGACGGCGCCGTCACACATCACGGTGTGTTGGCTGTCTCCGAGCATAACTCATGTACGCCTTTGCAGACGCCGCTCTGAACTTCTTGCCCCAAATAAGCAAAATAACGGGAATCAGCAAAATGGCAAAACACAGCATAGAAACAAGAATGTGGACATTTCGCAGCCCCATGCCGCTGATCCAGGGCGTCAGAGCAAAGAGCACGACGACCGAGAAGGCATTGCGTGTGAATATGACACCGACAAGGGCATTGCCGATGATCTGGAGAGTGATTAGCCACTGCGGTCATTGCGGAAACAGTTGACTATACTGACATCGTGATAGCAGTCCATGGCGTAGGAAAGGGCAATGTCGCCCGCGACAACGAGACCGAATCCAAAGATGCCGTATCCGACGGCAACCAGTGGCCAAGGCGAGCCCTATGCAACCAAGTCTTCATCAGCAGAGCTACAGTCGGATAAAACGTCGGTAGTACGCACATATGCCAAACCAACGCCGCACATGAGTATGCCGGCGGGCGTTATGACCGCCATGGGCAGAGCAAGCCAGAGACGCATCTCGGGCTCGTAAATGCCGCCGTTACGCCGCGCCAGCCACACAATAGACTTGTCGTTCATCCACCCGCCGAGGAAAATACCCGGAAAGGTACCAATAAAGGGCGCGACATTCATCAGGCCTACACCCGCGGCGGTGAAGTTGTACGGCTCACTAAACAAGTACGTCGCCTGGACAGAGGTCAAAATCGCAAACCACGCCAACAGGCTGCCGTACGTGAGGGCCGTGTACGCGATTGCCGGAAAGGTAAACAGCAGCACGACGGGCTGACAAAAGTCGTGCAGCATGTCCGTCCTGCTGCTTGTGACCAGGCCATGCGCTGCTGGTAGCCGGCCAAGGGGATCGAGCGGTCGATCCGAACGGCAGATCTGCCGCGCTCGACTTGCGCGACGGAGTGCTTGTCGTCCCCTGCGGACTGAGTCGGAGTCGGAGTCGGTTCCACGCCGTTGATAAACTTGGATTCCTCGAATAAAAAGACAACAAGGACGAGGTTGACGCCGAATAGGATAACGCACCACCACCACATCCACCGCCACCCCTGGCCCTCGACGATGTAGCCAGAGGCCACTGGGCCCAGGTACGCGCCGGTAAAAGTGAAGAAGAGGTACCACCCGTTCATGAGCGCGTGGCGGTGTATAAAGAACAAGTCAGCAATGGTAATCTGCACAATGGTCTCGCTGATGGCCCCCCCCGAGGCCGGACACCAGGTTGCTGCCGATAAAGTCGGCCCTGGTGTGCGTCACGGCAAACCACACGCACGACACGAGCTGGAGGAGCGTGCTGAGCAGGTACACCGGTCGGCGGCCGTACCTGTGGACGAGGGGCACGAAGAAGATGCACCCGATGGCGAGGCCGCCGTAGTTGATGGCGGCGCCTGCGTTGAGCAGGTCAATAGAGAAGTTGAGCTCGTCCTGGTACTGCCCCCACGCGGTGAAGCCAATGTCCAGCTGGACAAAGGTCAGGAGCACGTAGAACGAGACGAGGCTGAAGTTGAGGTGTTTGCGCCATGCGGCCCAGTTGAGAGGATCATTGGGGTTGGTGGTTGGAACTGGGTGCAGCATCACCTCCTCCTTGGGACGATGTACTGTGTGTGAAGGGGGGCGTTAGATTGACGAGATGAATGAAGTTGCGCTGAGAATGGGGCTTACAGTCTTTGAGGGCGATGGTTCCGGGAACCCAGAAGTCAGCATCGTGTGGAGGAGGCTCGTTCGAGGGCTGGCTCATGGCGAAACGATTCGGATGGGACGAGAGACGCAGAGATGGTAGCGATTGAGGCTGATACAACTAGACCAAGGCGACGTCGAGGTCGTCCCCTACTGCCGTTTTACAAGTTTGGAGTCGTCAACGGTGCAAAGAAAGCATGCTCGACTATCAGAGTCAGCCACGGCAGCGAGGCGCGCCGAGTCTGGTCTTTGGCATTGTACCGGGCTAATGGGAAAAGAAGCTTATCTGGCGGGTTGCGCGCGGTGGCTGACGGCCAGGTTGATGTCTTGATATCTTGATTGCGGTTTCGCCAACGCCACACCTCCGCATTCCGGCTGTGGACCTGCCACATGGAGATGCCACACTCGTCTCGTTGCCCTCTTTTGGTTAAGATTTGATCACACATGCACGACCCGCGGAATCCATCGTGGCTGTGGCCGCTCCGGGCTCGGATCGGGACAAGGCGTCGGGCCCTTACCCCGCGTTATCAAGACATGCAGCGGCCAATCACAATGTGCTGGTTGAATAGGCCGGCTTGGCGAGGTGAAGAATGATTCCGGTCCCTAGATATGCTGTTTAGGGCTTAGTTGGTACCCGGCTGTTTAATGTTCTTCTTAGTCCTGGACGGAAACTTGCCGGGGCCGCACTGCTGACCATTATCGACGACTCGCCGTCTGACCCGTTGCGAGATGAAGGAGTTGCCCAGAGCTTTTGTATACAGGCATCTCGGATCCCGAGGCGACCGGCGGTCGGCTTCTCCAAGCTGAACACGACCATAATACATTCGGTTCCACGGTTGATAAATACAGACGTTCCCAGAGACGCATCGCTACCAATCATCAGCCACTCCGCACGCCATACACCGGCTTGCTATCAACTCCTCACCTCAGCAGCAACAACCACAATGGCTCACAAGGTAGATGCCAGCGTCATAGCCGAGCTCGCTGCCCAGGCACTCCAAGACCCCCAGCTGCCTCGGGAGAACCCAACCGTCTCGTTTTGGCAAATGCCTCCCCACCCGTCCCTCTCCGAAGTACAGTCCCCGAGTCTGCCCTCGACAACAGACTACGCCGTCATTGGCTCAGGCGTCACCGGCTGCAGCGTAGCAAAGCATCTGCTGGACAATTCGCCCTCCGACACCTTTTCCGTCATCGTCTTCGAGGCACGCGCCCTCACAAGCGGCGCCACCGGCCGAAACGGCGGCCTCCTCACCTCCTTCGTCCCCGGCGACTACAAGCTGCTCAGCGACCGCCTCGGCCACGAGCAAGCCACCAAGATTGCCCGCTATGCGAACCGGACCCTCGAAAAGATGCACCAGCTCGCCAACTCGTCTCCGGAATTCCAAGCCGCCAGCGACGTCAGAAGAACCCTCGACGTAGTCCTGTTCCAGGACCAAGCATCCCGGGACGCATCCAAGGAGTCGTGGGCCCTCTACGAGGCGCACGTACCCGAAGACAAGGGCAAGGCCGAGTTCCTGACGCCCGAGCAGGCCGAAGCCGTAAGGTCTAATCTTGTCTCGAAAAGGCGAACCTACTAACGTCCGGTTGGTAGAAATATGGCGTCAGGGCAAAGGCCGGCGCCGCCGTCTTCCCCAACGGGGCATTCTGGCCGTACCGACTCATCACACGGGTCTGGGGCCAGGTGCTCGACCGGCACAGGCCCCGCGTCTCCGTCGAGACCAAGACGCCCGTCACGGAAATCACCCACGACGCGGCCTCGGACCCCGAGCACCCGTACGTCCTCCACACACCTAGGGGACAGGTGCGCGCGGGGAAGATTGTCCACGCGACCAACGGGCACGCCGGGCACCTCTTGCCGGAGCTGCGCGGCAAGATTTACCCCCTCCGCGGGACTATGTCGGTGCAAAAGGCGACTGTGGCGTTTGGCAACCGCGGCCGCGAAGTGACCTGGAGTGTGTTGGGGGGAGGCACCTACGACCCCGGGACGGAGATTGTCGACGTTGGCCTCTTGTACTCGAACCAGAACCCGAGGACGGGCGACATCTTTATCGGTGGTGAAAAGGCAAAGATTCGGGAATTGCTCGTCAGTGACGATTCGCAAATTGGTGCCCCGTGCGTTGAGAACTTGTCTTCTGTTTTGCCTACGATATTCACGAGGGGCTGGGACGACGGGGAGAAGCCTGAAGTTTGCAAGATTTGGTCGGGCATCATGGGGTTTACCGCGGACAGCCTCCCGATTATTGGGGCCTTGCCTCTGGAGTTTACGAAGAGGGGCGACGAGGGCGGCGAGTGGATCGCCGCCGGGTTTAATGGGTATGGCATGCCGCTGTGCTGGTCTGCCGGTGAGGCCGTGGCCAAGATGCTGCTCGGTGTTGATGTGGGCGACTTTTTGCCCGAGGTGTTTGCTGCTTCGAGGGAGCGGTTGGGCGACGACGAGAGGATGAGCCCGCGTGCTGCGTTGGATTTGTTTTTCGGTGGGCATGTTTAGATCCTCTGGGATGCGAAGGAGTCTGGATGGGAGCTGACGATGGACTTGCTTAGAATATATAGAATATATGCTGCGTTGTTCTGAGAATCAAAGTTTGCAGCCCATTCCGCGCCTTATATCTTCGGTGGGGGCGAAGAATGTCCCACAAGAATGAAAGGAGACCTTTTGCTACCCTTTTGGGGAATATGCTAGCTTGGCAGCATCCTATCTCGAGGTTTGGGCGAGTACAATGCACATTAGTGATATGCCACAGCCTGTTGTGGCAGTTGCGTAGTTCTGGGTGTTTGCGATGCTGGCAAGGCACATAGGATGCTTGAGTATTTGTTGGAGACTTATCGCAACAGGTATTGTGTTTAACTACTATGACATGGAGCAAAAAGATTCTGCCATAGCGTTTACCGGCTAATATCCCAATGTTCAGCTTCCACGTGTGCTCCTTTGGCCCTTGACATCAAAAGTGTAAGGTAAACCATCTTTGATCTGGCTCGTTACATAGCTATCCACCTCCATAAAAGCATTCTATTCACGTGTACGGTTTGAGATGTGGCTGACATGCTGATGGCTACATAGGTTCGTCAAGAATAGTATACGAATATGAATGACTTGGACACCTTGCTATTCAGCCAACCCAAGCCCCGATTACATTCATGATGCGGCGAAATCCGGGCTATAAGTGACTGGTGAGCTGCTGAAATACAGACAGCTACCTTTGTGCATCGGGGAGACGCCAGCATATTCTTGTGTCAGGACAACACGACGTCTTGTTTTAGCTTTTCACAGCCGCGAGAAGCCCCAGTTGATACGAGAATAGAGCAATATTTACGTCAAGTTACAAGACTTGTTTACCTGACTGAATTGCGGCTGGACCTCGACGAAATGAATATCTAGATGGTGGCCCTTCGTAATGCGGTCTATGATCTGCTGGAAAATATTACGGATCCAAAAAGACTCAGTTCATACCGATTGTAGGCAGAGAGGACCGGTTTGTCAAGGAAATGAAGCAGACTACGTTGCCGAAATGTGCCGTTGCATGGAAGTTGGACGCAAGGGCTTAGGTATGCCATGGAAAAATGTTGTTACACAATTATTTACCCCATGGTTCATGAGATGCTTGATTACTTGTAAGTTGTCAGCAATACAACGTTGCATGTCAGCTTGAATCTTGTCTCAATATTTGCTGCATGTCAGAGTCAACGATATGCTCATAAGCAGCTGAACCCTCTGTTTTTCGAACTCATCTTGTTGTCTAATGCACATTTCGCACTCTTTCGGGGAATTGTAATGAGACACCAAAAGTAACAAGATTCCGTTGAGGCGTCGGTGGCTGGCTGTGATATGCATGACCTGGACTGTCTTGGGTATTGTGCAGATGTCGTGTCGCACCCTCGGCCCAACGGTTGGTAGCTACATCCCCCTTGTTCCTTTTTCGAAACTAATTAGAGTTGATTTTCATGTCGGCAAGTACTCTGTCAGCAACTAACTGAGACCCTCAACTGATGACGGGCGCAACATGTGAGTAATTCATCTCCGCCATTTGTGACTGGCTTGACATCTTCAAGTAGTCGATTGCGACTATAAAAAGACGCATTCATCGCGCTATAGATCGACGCTTGGGACCTCGTAGGACTCACAAATTCAAGCTCAAGCTTCAAACAACCCCAAAACTGCCTATTTTACACTTCTATCTCTTCACTTATTCAATATGCGCTACACCTCTGCCGAGGTTATTGTCCTAACACTGGTCATTGCCGGCATTGGATCTGGCTTCGATGTCAATCGGGCTCTCCAAGCTCGTCATGATACTTGCCCAGAAACCAAGACAGTGACGGAAACTCAAACTATCACCGAGAGAAACACTGTCACTGTCACCACCGCCGGAGCTTGCACCACTGCTACCACGCCAACAACCACCACGACCACGAGCAAGTCTACTCCTACGCCCTCTGGTTGCCCTGTGCCGCCAGCATGCGACAACCTCGGATTCGACTGGGCATACTACAACAACTCAGCCCACAACGGCGACAAGACGTACTCCAACTTCCATCCGGATACCTACAAGCGCGTGAAGCCCCTGTACGTCGGTACCACCCGCTACGTCGGGGGCCTCTACGGCGAAAAGGGCGGAAAGGACCCAGCCGGGAGAATATACGGCTCTACCAAGGACCTCAAGCTCGACTACTTTGCTCTCAACCACCACGCCTACTTCTACGCCTGCGAGGCGGGCACGTACAGCATCAACATCCCGTACGCGAACGACGCCGTGTTCGTATGGACAGGGGCAAAGGCATACAAGGGCTGGACGGACGACAATGCCGATGCCAAGGCTAGATACAACCAGCCCGATCACATCGCGGGCCAGGCTAGCTTCAAGGTCAATGTTCCAGCCGACACCTACGTGCCTATTCGGTTTGTCTACGGGCAAGCGCAGTACGGGGGCGGGTTTTATTTCACCGTCACTACTCCTTCTGGCCAGGTTATTGTCAGTGACAAGGCGCACAATAGTCCGTATGTCGTGCGCCACTCTTGCGATGGGGTGAAGGCGCCAAAATACTTGCCATTTGGAAAAGAGCAGTAGTAGCTTGGAGTTGGGCTTTGAATACCACAGTTTTGGAAGGATGCTTCAATTGAAGTATTATTTTTTTTAAAAAGGACTCTTCTCTTATAGTATTATCGCACCTAGGTAGGACAGTTTAAAAGGTCGTGTAACAGAAGTATTATTTATTAACTAGATCATCCCGAGTTCTAACTGGCTTCTGTTCGCTATTAGGTTGGATCTAATATTAATATACCGAGTATGCCTGGCGCTAGCCGGACCTCTGGAAGCTGAAGCTGACTCTACTGCGCGTGACAGGCCTTCCCGTCGACTATATTGGTCCAGTTTCACCAAGGCTTCACGAGGCGTGCGGCAAACGTGCAGTCTTTGATGTTGACTCCGATGCGGCCACCGTGTGCCTTGAGTTGTCGTCCACCTCCTCGAGCAACTGTTGTGGCTGGTTGGGCTGTCCTATCGGCTGGGGGAGTCGTCAATGTCGAATATTTAGTCTGGGACTCGGTCTGAGATGCGGTTTGAGTTCCGGGTTGCGCTGCAGCTTGGCACTCGAAAATCCACTAGGGAGATATAAACGATTAGCACCATCAACTTTGCTGCGTGTCGGAAGAAACATAATCAATCCTTACAAGGGCGTCGCCGAGCCAGCCTGTATAGCCTCTCTCCTCGGTCGCAACATACCATTTGCACTTGGAACACTAGATTTTCGCCGTCGCGTTAGCCTTGACCCTTGTATTCTCTCTTGTCCATCTAGACACCCGCCTCGACGCCTTGGCTGTGGCAGTACTGTCCAAGCTGGGTGTGCTTTAGAATATCGGACGCTGGCGTGGTGCGATAAAACTCCTTCCTGCAGTCTTCTACCAATTTATACTTCTCGTCTTCCTCCTCCCAGGTGGTGCTAACCGGGAAGTGGTCTTCGTTGCAAATCGCACGTCCCAAGTCGCGCGAGGCGACGGTGGAATTGCATTTAACGCTTGTTTCCTGGACGTCGTGTTAGGACGCACCCCGAGATTACAAGGGGTTCAAGGGAGACGCTACCATTTTCTTGCAAATCATATTTTGAGCCGCCGGAATAGCAGCTATAAGATTCCTCACTGTCTGTGTTTGCTCATCGCGTTAGGACATATACATGCAATAAAATACGGCCCTGCCAACTGGCTTTGCTTTTGTTATACGAGTACTTACATCTCCGTCCTCGTTTAGGATTCTTTCGGCAACGCACGAACGAACTCTGTCCAGCGCGGTATTCTTGTCCTGGGTATGGGTGTCGTCCTCCATGACGCACCAACTTGTGTTGGAGCGGCATGTCTCGCGTGTCACGTCGAGGTCGTCACAAATACTCAGATAGTCAGTTGAGGGCTGTAACAGAGTTGGCTGGTTAGTTACTGTGCAGTTTCTGTCTTGTATACTTGGGAACTATTACCTACGTTTCCAATCCTGGGACCAAAAGTGCAAAGAGTAATGTCGTCCTGGGCAACCTGGTCCAAGACCTGAGACTTCTTCAACTGGTTGTCAATGCATTTCTGTGCGTCAGGTCGGCACCTCTCGTCGAGCCCTGTCGGTAAATCGAGTCTAGTCTCAAACCAGGCGCATATTTTCTCAGGCGTCACCTTGTTCTGTGAGGACCATGTTAGCAATTGACTTTGGCATTGTATATGGCGTTGTCAACGGCATCGCTTTCTAGCAGCTACTAACATCTTCTTGTCGGGCAGTGAGGACTGAGCGAGCACTGCTTATGCCGACAAATGCCGCGAAAACTATATTGAGGTGCTTCATTGTAATGGATGTTTGACTTTGAGATGGCTTTTACAAGATGCGAAGAGAGTGTGACTGGTAAAGGGGAATATGATTAGAGTCGGATACGGCTTTATATACAACGATTGATTTCTCGCCACCCATGGCCCCGAGGTAATTAAGACCGCGTGTAGTTGGCACTTGCCAGGGGCCGCGGCATAGAACGAAGGAGTCAAGCAGGACCCTGATTTTGAGACTGGCATTTAACCGATGTGGGTTGGTTACGTAAAGTCGTCTGATCTCGTCAACTGCTATACTTCCATCTTACCGCATAGAAGTAGGTTGATGTCAGGAGGGTTTTCACAATAGCAGAGTGCCTAGGGAGATAGCGCTTCCAGCCTCGTAGCGGGTTAGTAGCTAGTTAGGTGTAGGATAGTGACTTTATTTATCTCTAAACCTCTAAGTTTTCACAGGCTTAGAGATCCCTTTTTATAGCTAGCAGTGATCTCGTAACTAAGGCCCAGCTGGGGCTTAGGGCTAGCCCTTATAGAATCTCCTGATGGCCTGCCCTTGGCCCGTGCCTCCGGGACCCACTCTTGGTCTCTGACAGTTGAATTTGTGTATAAGGTATTTTGATTAAATAATCGTAAGCAAGTTACGTGGCCTGGAGGGCTGGAGCTGGGAATGCAAGAGCATTCATTTAAGCTTTCCTTTGTTCGGAGTATTTAAGTATTAAGACATTTGAAATGAGTGTTTTGATAAGGCTAATGACAAGTCGACGTTGTACTGTAATCTACATGTGGTGATAACATGCAGAAAAATTGATTTCAACGACCAGGACCAATCGTATACCCAAATTTAGCAACAACCAAAGCCAGGCCCAACAAGACGGGGGCTACCACATACTCTCGGCCACCGATAGTTTCCTTGAGACGCTGTCAACCAAATCTTCAATAAAAAGAAATAGATTGTGAGCCTATTTTCATAAAAGTTTGGAACTGTAAAACTAGAATACACCCTGCTTGCTCGCCAAAATAAACATACCAAGTTGCTTGACAAGTTGAACCGACGTGGCTGAACGGAGCATTAGAACACCGTTATGCTCTTCGTCAGCCGCGAGAGAGCCGATTCTTAAGTAGGCTTGCCTGGACAGTTGTGGTCTCCCCCGGTGGTCTTTATCCACTGGTCGCAGACGGAGCATCTCTTGGCCATGTTGACTTTGATAATATTGATGTTGGATAATTATTGGAGTAGCTGGGTGAAGATGTAGAAGATGAAGTCGTAGATGAAATGCAGAATGGAGATGCAGACCTGTTCTCCTTATATACCCAAGTCCCCACGGCGGCAGGGCAAAGTATACCGACCAACCTGCATCTTAGTCGCCGAGAAGCTAATGTGCTGTCTGATATTGTCTGGAATTTGGCTTGTAATCAGGAATTCATGGCCTGGCGCTTCGAGATTCGTAGTCATTGGCGTAGCACCCTGCCGGCAGTGGCCGTGCTCGTCATGTCCCAACTTTCACATTTCGTTGGATCATGGAGGTTGACTCCATGATCCCGTACTGACCAGAGCGGTGCTTACACATTTTAACAAATCCACTCGGCGCGTAGTGGGGAGACTCTATTGGTTCATTGGTCGCCGACTTGTCTGAAGCTATGATGCCTGAAGTGTTGGACGTGAAATTTAGCTCTTTCAACGACTCGGCCTCAACTCCAGTTCTTTCCCATCACTTCCAAATTCTATACCCATGAGCCTATGCACATAAATTTTATAAGCACAATGACTGAGATTATGAATCCGTATACAACGAACCCGAAACACATTCCTGAATCTGATCTGTATGCGGATATACCGCTCTATGGCAGGTACTCTCCGAGACCGGACGACTTCCGAGTCGATGTCCAGCACATCAACTCTATCTCTCAAGAGTCTATACAATATTGGGCTACAGTAGTTGAACTCTGTACGGAACCAAACATGATTTTTCCCGCAGATGAAGGTCGAGATGTTTTTGCCCTTGGTAGTGTCATTGTGAAATCAAGCCACCGACACCAAGATGAGACAATCGACTACTCATACGCCGATGCCAATGAAGTTCAGGCAATTGCTATTGCTAAAAGCGTCCTAGATGGGGTCAAGGTGCCTGATATCTATTTTTCTGGCAAGGTGCAGCTCTTATAAACCACTTGGAGATAATTCTTGCTTATGATACTTTAGATCAACGGTCGCGCGGTGTTGATCCAAGAGAGACTTCCCGGTGTATGTCTAAACGTTGCGTTGCCGTACTTATCAGAGGTCCAAAAAATTTCCTTCAAATTACAAGCACGGGAGATTCTCCGACAGTTACATGCTATCAAAGCGCCGAGTAGCCGTGAGACGCGTGATCATATCGTTCCCGATCCGAATATCCTGACCAGTGGCCGCTTAAACCCTCGAGAGGCACACATTCTCTTCTCAGCAAACATTGACCAAGATATGAGCTTTATGCATAATGACTTTACGCCATCTAACTGCATCGTTAACGACGACAAGATTGTTGGACTTATTGACTGGGAAATGGCTGGTTATCTAGGGTGGGAAACAGCGGGAGAAATCCACCGAAAGATCAGATCTCCCCGGAGAGAACAGTATGTTCATGCCAACTTGGATGAGGAGGAGCTTCGAAATATGATGTGGTGGAATGATCTTTACGACGTGCTACCTTGAGCTCCAGAGCATGTGACGTGTTTTATTCTGCAGGGAATATTCGTACGCAACTCTCTTTCTGCTTTCTCCTAGGGAATGTCTGACCTCCATGGCAGGGACAGTAACCCTCAATGCATCCAAACGCTACCAATTGTGGAAGGAAAGGAAATCTCTTGCAAGGGCGGGTGCAATATCCGAACTAAACAAGGGCAATTGGCGGTCGGGCAAGCTACTCAGGACTCGGGTTTCCAAACCCATGAATAGAGAGAAAACAAAAATATGTACATATCCGCTTAATACTATTGAACAAGTTTCAAATACTGCCAAGTACTTGGACAGCAACTGGGCCAACCATACAAGGGCAAAAGTTTGATTGCACCAACGGAAGCACGGCACGAAACGACTGTGCTTGATCATAATGCCAGACTACGGAGACGGAAGCTTATCGACAGAGATGGATTCAATCAGCAACGGGCTTGATGCCTCCAGCTTATCCGTGGGTTCTGGGTAGCATTAGGTAGTGAATTTCATCTTACATGGATCCTGGATACTCTAAAACCCGGCAAACACCAGGAGTTGGTGGGAAACACTGCCGCCACAGTGTCTACGGCATCCTCGTTGTGACAAGGGCCCAGGAGCGACATCCATGTGACGCTTGTGGTGTGACTTTCAGGACCGCATGGGTGGTACGGGTGGTACTATTCACGATCACTTCTACATGTCCCATAGCACATACATAAATATCGACTGGGCTCAAAGCCATCACATGAATCATGCACTCTAACTGTGTTGTTTGTATGAACTGGTATTGCCTATGGAGGCAGCAGCCATGAGAGACTCTCGCGCCGAGCCCCTTCCGCCACCGCATAGGGAGATATATACTGGCCACCAATTTGTATTCAGCCCACTGCGGAACGACATCTTCATCACCACAAGCTTATCCACAAAAGAAAATACAAATGAAGGTTCTGGCTTTCCCTGCTTCCCTTGTCCATAGGCCAATTCACTGCATGAGACATGGTGGATAGACATTGGCACATCTCGTGAATGCAACTTTTGCGCATCATTTAGAATAGTTTGTTGCAACTACCAGCGTTAATGTTGATGATGTTGACGCCGCCGTTCTAAATTCCACAGATGAGCCATGCGATTCGACCAAAGGTAGACAGGGCGGCTTCGACATCTTACCTGTGTAGTAGGGGTATTGGTGTTGCAGCAGTACAATTTCTCGCTGCCGCAATTGTTCACAAGACCGATGTGACAGAATAAACCTATAACCTTGTCGCAGCAGATGGTTTTCTGGTTGCTGCTGCAGCTGCCTGCGCCTGCGCCTGGAGCTGGAGCTGGGGCTGGGGTGTGGTTTGGGTTTGGGGGTGGGTTGTCGTAGGGGGCTGCCATGACGGCGGCGGCAAGGACGAGGATGGCAGCGGTGAACTTCATGTTGAAAGGTAAAGGGGGGTGTTGAAAAGCGTAGAGACAAGTGAAAGTGTAAGAGCAGAGGGAAAAGTTGTAGCAAACTTGCGTGATGTGGGAAACCGAGTGCTTGATGAGGAGATTCAGGACCAGGGTAGGGAGGATATCCAGGGCTTTTTATATTCAAAAGCCGGAGGGCATTGGGCCCTTGCAAATTGAACAGTTTTTCCTCTGACTTTCCGGGCGGTGGCGTAGTTGCCGCCGACGTATACGCACATGTTACGCTCACCTGGCACATTTTGGTGTTTGTTGGGAGTATTTTCCGTTGGGCCTGCACAGCACCGAGCCTTGTCGGAGCTAGTCCTATCGAAGCATCGATAGTAATAGTTTAGTACCTATCCAAGCCATGTATTGTCAAATTTTGCAACATGGAGGTTAAGGCTGCATTGTCACAGCCGGTGGAGTAGACGTCTCCTGTCACCTGAAGTTACAAGTCTCTTTCCTATGATAGTTAGACGTGCCTGAGGAACTAAAGCATAAATGGTGTCAGGAAATGGCGAATTCGGTCTACGTGGTTGAATTACGAGGTCAAACAGGGCAATGACAAATGAAGACCTGGACTTGAAGCGCGCGTGCCCCCCAGGGCCCAAAGGCCTTTGGCTTGTCAAACATCTAGTTCATTTTATCTTGACCGATCGACGGTCCGACATTATAGTACTCTTCTGCAACAGAAATGGGTTTGGTAGACTCTCAAAGGCCACATATTTTATATGAGCATCCATGGTTTAGAAAGACAGATCATGTCGGTAGATGTTGTAGATTCGACGGTTGCTAGCTGGAAGAGACATGTGGAAGCACATTGCAGCATCAATGTCTCATGACAGCTCGTTGTAACAAAAAGACTATTTTCCACTGTTCGCGAGCAGCCGAGCGTGTGACGCGTACGATTTCCACGATGTATCTCCAGCGGTTGACAACTCGGTCCAAAGTGATAGTACTACCTTGTTGCCTTGACAAAATAAGACCATGGCGTTTCAAACCAGCCACCAGGCGTTGAGGAGTTGAAGCTCTTGCCAAGGTCCATCTGCCGATGATGCTTTGCCTCTGCCCCTGAGCGGGGAAACGAAGACCAACTAATCAGAGACACATTCAAGTCTGATCTAGACGTGTCAAAACATGAAATGAAACGTCACTCCGGGGTGGGTCGGTAGATGATCACCGGTTCTAGGCTGCGCTCACTGTCTCTTCCTGCCAATGGGACAGTAGGAGTACTAATTGTTGGTTGTAATACTCCGTACTTCAGGGGAATTTCGCTCAGTGTCTTTAGACACTAGCTTGCGTCTTGGCTCTCGATCGGACGATCGGCAACTCTCATGTGCTCTTGTCTGTTGCTTGCTGCGTTTACCAGCCACGCGTGTAGTGGAAAACACTCGATATTCACCACTCACTTACACGGACGGCGTGTCTCCTGTTTTCCGCCACCCCTTGTTAGCACCCCGGAAGACGCCTGCCCGAGGTATACTACTCCGCCTGCGCTTCGAATAGTCGCCTCGCCGCTTCCCAATATCCCACTGTTAACCGGGTCTTGATCTGCTCGTCCCCGTCCGGCTCAATGGGGCGGCACGTCCCTCCCGCAGAAGGCTTCCCGATATTGGATTTGCTCATCCACAAAGAGTAGTATAAGTGGGTTGGAGTTTGAGTCCACTCGTTATGCCTAGACTTGAACTGTTCAGCCCCTGACAAATCCTGGAGGCTGGGAGCCAGAAATAAACAGAATGCTAGGCTGAAGTAAGATGAAGTCATGAAGCTGCTCAGTACGGAGTAGTGGCGTTCTCTGAAAGGGAACATCTCCCACCGCAGCATGCTACTTGCTTCATTCGATTCTTTTCCATGATTGTAGTTAACATCCCCTCATTAGCCAGGTACGGTGGTATTAGATCTTGGACGTCTTTGGAGACTCAATGACGTGTGACGTGGGGATGCATCGCGTCTCAGTGCGACCTATTGGGGACCTGCTACATATGTACCCAGTTAGACTGACAGACTAAGGGGCAGGCCAAATCTCGATGAGGCGCTGGCAGCTCGTATTACCGCGTTAGCAAGGTCGAGAACCAATCTTGTCTTGAGCCATGATACAATGGACACATGCAGGTTGCGTGCTTGCGATACTGTGAGACACGCTAACTCGCACGACAACTTAAAGCAAAATAAGACATGTGAAAGTATCAAGTAAATGCGGAACTAATAAAGCAGCCAGCTAGACAGAGCAACAAAAGTCAAAGAGTGAAAAAAGGATTAAAAAAAAAGGAGACACATTTCACAGAATGAGTGGTTCAAAAATTCAATAAAAAAATATGTGACACCTGAGGGATTCGAACCCTCGCCTATTACTAGACCGCGAATAGGGACAACCGGATGGTACCGGTGGAACACCTGAACACGGCGCCTTAGACCACTCGGCCAAAGTGCCTCGGTTTATTGATTGTGTCTGTGGTCATCTTATTAATAACTATATAGTCTTGACATATGACGCCCTTTATTGCGAGCAATTCAATCGCTCCATCGATCTCTGAGTTCAAGACAATTTTTCTCCAACAAAACGCAGCAACCCATCAGTCATCCATCCTCAAACCTTTTTACTGTACCCATTGTATCTGCACATGCTTCGCAATTCAGATTCTTTTTCTCATTTTGCCAGCCCCCCACATGACAATCTGTGCAAGACCGTCTTTTGGCCTTCCCCTTACCGGTGCAGCTGACGAATTCACTATGGTGTTTCACCTAGGGGCATTAGAAGCATTGACTCTTGTCAACAACTCGTTTGGCTTGTTTCTTCGCCATAGGCCTACCTGGATTCTGCCGGTCGTCGTCACACTACCTGATATCTGACGTGGTGGCATTGCAATCTACAAGCAAAAAAATCGCCACGCCGCCGCACAGTTTTCACTTGGGCTGAAACCAAATGGTTGATGACGTTCAAGCACATGGCCACCGATTTCCGTCATATCCTGCATTTCATCACGTGTTCAGGGTGCTTCACCGGCAACATACCATCTTGGCCATGGTCCCTGTTAGAACCTACCTACATCCTATGGTGAAAATATTCTTCATTGCGCCGAGGAAAGGGGCAGTTCACAACGATTGCTCAAGGCGCTACCAGGTCGCCGAATCAATACAACATGTCAAGGCTTAAAGGCAACAAACACCACCCAGTCAATCAAATACATCCATACAATAACGTTCCTTCCGGATCCTCTCGAAATGCCCAACTGCCTCTTCTTCAGTAACCTGCTCCCCGGCCTTCTCGTACTCCTCCATGACAATCTTGACCAGCACGCCCTTCACCCCCTCCGCCATCTTCCCAGAGCCACAGACGTAGAACCTCGCTCCCTTCTCCCACATTTCCGTGATTGACCCCCGTTCATGCCAGATGCGGTCTTGAACATATGGGCACCCGCACGACGCTTCCTTGTCTCCGCTGTATGCTCGGAAGATCTTCACAACCCCGGACTTCTCCCAAGCATCAAATTCGTCTCGGTACAAATCATCTGACAAAGGGTTGCGACATCCGTAGAATAGGACAGCCGGGGCGAGATTTCTGCCGCTTCCCTGAAGAGTAGCACGTTCTTGGATAAACGCCCGGAACGGTGCAAGTCCCGTGCCTGCGCCGATGCACACTATTGGCGTTTCTTCCTGGTTCTCCGGTAGGTGGAAGCCTGACTGAGCTGGCCGCACTGATATCTGTATCTTCTCACCTGGTTCCAGGGAGGAGAGGTATGAGGATGCCACGCCGATGAAGCGTCCCGTGCCGGACGCGGCCGACTCGTTGACAACGCCGTACGTCAGACTGACCTTTGTGGGGTCGAAGAGCGACGAAGACGAAATCGAACTTGTCGAGAGTTAGCATTTACCCGCTGGGAAACCGGTACAAGATGCACGGAAACTCACTACTGTCGTAGTCGCATGGGGGGCAACATTTGAAGGAATTCGTGGAACGGCACACACAAGGCAGGGAACTTTTCCAGCACGTCCAGCACGGAAAGCCGCGCTGCCTTGACTACCGTGTCGAATTCCTCACCGGCCAGCCTTTTCAACTGCGCAATCTCATCGCTTTGTTTGTTCATCTCGCACAGGTGGGCGAGGTCCTAGACAAGTCAGGTACTTTTTCCCGCAGATACCATTCTACGGTGGAAATGGGCTACTTACTCGTTTCGTAGCAATCTGGCCAAGTTCGACGTACGAACTCAGAATTTCCGCCACCGGAAGACTCATGCCTGTAGGAAGCGTCGTCGGCGAAGAGGACGAGATGGTAACGTAGGCATCTCGTGGGAAATGAAAGCGCCGCAGGGCTCGGGACACGCTCTCCTTGGGATTGTGCGGCAGAACCGCCAAGTAGTCCCCCGCGGAATACGGCATATTGGCCGGCAGTCGCAATTCAATGTGTCGCTTCTCCTGGCTGCCGCCGCTTTGGTCGACGAGCCGACGTGCTGCGACAACCGTGGCCTCTTCGACGCTCTGATGCAGGACAGACGCCCTTGGCGTCGAGAAACTGAGCGCCAGCCCGGAGGCGGAGCTGGTGGCGGCATCACTTGGACGAGCGAAGCGTTCCAGAATAGAGGGCCAGAGAACGTCATCCTCCCAAGCTTCAAAGTCGGAAAACATGTCCCTGTCTTTGGCGTCGGTGGAGTGCAAGGGACCAAGTCTCGAAGCGCCGAGCGTTTCTAGAGTCGAGTCGATGAGCTTTGGGACTTTCTGGAACGTATGAACCCAGTCCGAGTGACCTTTTTTGCGGGAGTTAGCATCGGCATTTTTGAGGCGCTGACATTCGAAGCGGTAGTTACATACCACATCCGTACACTGCGTACGAGACATGCTTCATCGCACCGGGTTCCAGAGTCTGGATCCAATGGGTGAAATGGGCCGCGTTGTGCGGAGGTTCGCCTTCGTACGACGATGTTATGATGATTACGGGAATGCCCTCGGGCATGGACCCTCGAATGGTATCCAGGGCATCGACGGATGACTTGTAGCCCTTGGCGGCCGCCGAGCTCGCCAGCCGCTGCGCCATAAACTGGCACGTCCCGGCATTCGACCCATACAATATGACCAGCTTCGGGGCAGATTCCCCGTCGACGTGGCCTGTCGAAGTTGACGCTACAGAGTGTCTTGATTTGTGCCCAGCAGGAACGCCCGGCGACGGCGCTGGAGCTTCGCCGGCAAAGGCGCCGGCCAGCCGTGTCTCGAGCCGCGAGGGCGTCAGTCCGTCTCGAAGGATAGCCCGAACCATGAACTTCTTGGGCTTGATGGTCAATGTTTCCTGTATCTGCAGCCGATACGAAGGATCGTCCATGACAAAGTTGAAGTTCTGGATGAGCACAGCCAGCGCCAGCGTCGTCTCCTGCCACGCGAACGGCCTGCCGATGCAGCTGCGCAGCCCTGTGCCAAAGGGGCTCCACGCATGCGGATAGTCCTTCATGAGGCGGTCAAACTTGTCGTCTGCCATTCTCTCGGGGTTGAATTCCCTGACGTCGGAGCCGTAGGCGGCGCGGTCGAAGTGGGATTTGGACAGCAGGCATATAATCTGCTCGCCTGCCTTGACGGCGTACTTGCCGCCAATCACCTCGTCCTTGATGGCCTCGCGGGCAAAGGCTGGAATGGGCGAACTGTGGCGGAGCGTCTCTCGGAGAACCTAATACCAGCAAAGTTAGCAAAACACCTCGTGGGCTGCCTGGCCGAGAGCACCCGCGTACTGCAGAGAGGTACCTGAGCTTGGCGACGTGATCAATCAAGACGGGTCCCGTGCCAACCACGGCGTCGACTTCCTGCTGAAGCTTGTGGTATACATCCGGCCGCGAGAGGATCTGGTACATAAAAAACGACAAGGTAGCGGCAGTCGTCTCATGGCCCGCAATGAGAAAAGTGATGAGGTTGTCGATGATGCTCTCGTCCGTCATTTTGCGACCCGTCTTCAGATCCACCCCGTTGAGCATCTTGCTCAAGAGGTCGCTTCTGTCCGCGGATGTAGCATCGGCGCCGTCCTCCCTCCTGGATTTCAGCACCTCGAGCGCGGTCGAGCGCAGGAGCGCAATGTTTTCCCGGTACTTTTCCTCCTTGCGCGGGTAGAACATGGGCGGCAGGATGCGGAGGGATTTCGCGCCGGCCTCCTTGAGAACCGCATACATGGCGGCAATGAAGGGGTGCAGGCTGTCCCGGTAATACGAGTTGAACCGGAACCCCATGGAGCAGAGGGCCACCGTGTCGAGAGTCAGTCGGGTGAAGTCCTCGCCGACGTCGATGGGCTGCGACGGGCCCTGGCGAGCCCATTTGAGGGCGAGCTGGGTGGCAATCTCGTGCATCTCGTCAAACATGCCTCTGATGGACATGGGGCCGAAGGCGGACATGAGAACTCGGTGAGCGATCCCCCAGTTCTCCTCTTCTACCCCCCGCGACTGGGCATGTTAGCTCCTGTCCCTCGCTGCGTCGTTGGGGAAACGTACGGTAAAGAGCCCATCGTGGACCACCTTTCTCAGTTGCTGTCATACTACTGATAAGTTCACTGGCCTGGGTCTCAAACGGTTGACATGGCGGCATGTACCTCAAGGTCTCCCTCGATAGACTTCTTGAATCTCTTGTCGTCGCAGACTTCGTGTACCAACTCGTAAGACGAGACTACTACGAGTGTATGTTTTCCGAATTTTAATTTGTAAATTTGGCCTGTTCCAACTCAGTATGCGCACAACGAATCCTCTCAAGGACCAAAACGTACCGTATCTGTCGGAGAGTCTGATGAAGGATTGGAGCGGATGATCAATGTCCACGTCCGTGACATTTCCTAATATAGGCAATCCCGATGGCCCGGGAATGGGAACCGTGTCAACCGCCATGTCTAAACTTTTTTCGTCTTGTCGATATCGACAGTCATGAACTCTTTGCAAACGGTGCACCTATCGAGGCCGACGCCCTTTTATACGCCGTCAAGTGCGGCAGCGGCGAAAACGCGGGCCCGCGAAACCTCCGCCTTGCGCCTCGCTGCAGCAACCATCTCACCATTCAGCCCTGCCACGGCCTGGCAATGCGAGGTTGTATTTTCACGGCTTACATGCGCATCGTTGGTGCTTATTGGCCGCGCAGACCGTTGCTGCAGGCCATTTCTGGAGTTCCAATGGATGGATCCCGCGGTGTCCGGCGATCCCGCCCCCGTACCGTGGTACCGCTGCGCGGAGCGTGACGTGGCCATGCAGTGAGCGACAATGCCGGGTCTTGATGACGGGCGATGGAACATGTAGTTGGCGTCAGATGCCACGTTTAAACGGCGCGTTTCGTGCGCAAGGAGCCACGAGTTGGTCTACAATCTTCATCTACACAGTCCGCCATGCGCCTGCCATAGCAAAGTTTAGTAAACTGTGGCCACAAAGAAAAGGCAAGGTATTCGCAAGATACCTAGCTGGCTCGTGTCGAATTGGCAAAGTTTGGTCCTTGACTCGTTGAGCCACTTAAAGAACGGGATGTGCCGCCGAACAGGAGCATCGACTCGGCCGACACAAGACGAACCTGTTTGACGATTCCACCTACGATGGGTCTTCTCCGTACGTCGGTTCCTACGTAATCGTAGACACGCTCGGCGTGCTCGACCCGGTACTGTTGCGTTGGCCCTGCAAGCTGCTACGAATAATTAGCAAAGCTGCGAATTTCCACATGGATTCAGCCGCGTGACGTACATTTGCCCATTGCCGGCTTGGTGTTTCCCCTCTTTCGGAGCAGAATGAAGCTTGCCAATTCCAGCCGTGTCGAGATGCGTGTAAAGATAGAGCCGAAGCAGCCTCCGATGCATATGTGGCTTTTGCCACACGGCCTGCGCTGTTGCGGGCCGTCCCGGGCGTTTGATGGGCGCAGAGGGATTTCTCATGGAGGCTTCGAGGCAAACAACGCGAGGGAACTCGAATTTTAGGAAACATTTCTGATCGCCGTTCGATCCCCAAGCTGAAACCTCGATGAGATCTTCACAGGGACGAGCAGCGGGTGACGAGTTGGTGTCAAGGGCATCTCCTCCGTATATAGACTCTAGATGCCGCCGCCACCAAATGGCCCAGCTACCCTACCTGGGCTACCCTATGTCTCGGTTGCTTTTGGGGGGTTTGTGGGATGTTGAATGCTACATATGTAATATGCAGCCTCACTAGGACACTAGGACACATACTAAGATTCCCAGTAATGTGGTAAAGTTATGAGCCACGGAAGCAAAAATAGATTGCCCAATGAAACGATGCCAACAAACTCAGGGAATTCCAACTATGCAGATGTGGCTTCGTTGGGCCGCAACGTCTTGAACCAGGGTTTGGTTTGATGCAAACAAATGCGTTCTTGTACGTCCTCTCCTCTCAGCCTAGATGCGGCGCAGAAACGCCTATTGGTGGATGAAAGGTCTTGTCTGAGTACCGAACTGCAATACAGATTGCTGTCCGGCAACGAAAGAAGCTAGTATCATTGATAGTTGGAAGAACCCACCCAGTAGGTTGTAGCAGACAGGTCGCGCAAATACCTAACAAGGCAGTATAGTATATAAATAGTACCTAGCTTATCGGAATACTACTCGAATCTCAACTCGTCCCACCTGAAGCCTTGGCTTCACCAACGTTGCATTCGATATGGAACCGAGCTCAACTAAGATAGCGTGACCGTCAACCCTGGCCACGCTATTACCGCTGACTGCTCTCGAACACGGCCAGGCTTCTTGCCGGGTATCATAGCTAGCAAGTCGGATAGTCATTGGCTTCGTGAGCAACATTCTCCTTGGCGCTAATCCAATTTCAGACAGACCAAGTTTCGTGCTTTTACAGTTGGGCGGGCGGGAAGGATACGCAAATCCTTCGCAACGCTCAACCACAGATTTCGGCATTACGGCTTCCGACGGGCAACATTGCTGGGGTACCTCTGCCGACTGGGGGTCATTCAACATTGCCTAAAAATGACCAAGCTCTAAAGAGTTGTCTGCGAACTATGTTCGGGAGGCCGTTGGTCCGAGGTCAACTGATGACATCAAGTCTCCCTTTTACCCATTAAGGTTGTGGATGCCAAGGGTCAAGGCGTCCCTACAATCGAAGCCCAACAATGTAGCTGCCGAGCAGGGTTGTGTGCGATATGCTCATCCGATGTAGAAGGCTCAGACGGGGGGGCGACGCAGTTGCTGATGTAAACTAGCCGTAGCACCAGTTGCCGTAGAAAGTCAGGGCAATATCCGGTTGGAAACGTAGAATATATCTTTAGAACAAATAGCGAGATGTCATGGTAGTAAATTTGAGGACGTTAATACCAAGACTGGCGCTCTGTATACTTGCACAAGGTGGATAAACATGGCAGATACAATGGGCGCGATGTGGTATCCAGAAATGTAAATCGCAGAGCCCTTTGAAATGATATGGTTACTAGCCTGGCCGAGGCTCTACATACACATGATAATGTTGAAGGTATACACTTTGGTGATGCTAGCCCCGGTATTGTGGCTAGGGTTAGGGTTTTGTATAGGCTTTGTCTCGAGCGGCAAATCATGGCATTCGGGTCAACTGCTCTCGCCAAGCTAGTATCAGAGGGGCTGCATATTAATGAGATGATGTTTCTAAAGTGGATATGCTTTAGATGGGCTGCCTGACCGTTAGATTCTGTCTTGTCTCACCTGAACCTTATGCCAACATTTGCTGCTACTTAATTTGGGCATCGCGACCGAGATGACGGGCCTCAACTGCGCCCTGCCGCACTGTACTTGCTCCGCATTACTGTCGGATCCCCTACAGTGCAACAAGCAGACTAATCGAACGCCGCTCACCCACGTGGGCCGCGCCGCTTAATATGGTCCTGCACTCGCATCATCGTGTCCACGTCCGGGCACAAAGCCACCGGCAAAGCTCGCAATCACCATGTACCTGAAACGGACCACTCCCACGTTTTCGGCCGTGATCTGCCTTGGCCTCATCGGTGGACCCGCGCCGCAGTCTTCGGCAGAGCCTGTCGCAACTCTTTGGTTGTGCCAGCGTCTGTGCGCATGACCTTTACAGTCGCATTGGCAATGGGGTGCAAATTACGATAGCCGAGCCCTGCACGGGACGCCTCCGGTGAGCAACTGGAAAGGAACGGATCCGGTGGAATAATATATGATCAATTGATGTGATTTGGCGACGTTGCTGGCCGTTGAGGTCAGATGGCGCCGTGCGGCAAGAGTTGTACCTGAAGTCCGTGTTGTAACAGTCCTGCGCTTTGATAGGAGCCCGTATATTCTCATGAGAAATCTTCTGTATAAATAGAGAAAGGTAGTCTGAAGAGGTTTGGTGCTTCTATGCTCGTCAACCACGTTCTTTACCACACTAAACACTCTTTACGTTGAGCCCATTCATTCGCTCAATTCATTCCTTTCATTTCTACATTCGTTTACTATCCTTGGCGTATATTTCTTAAAAATGAAGTTTCTCCTTCTTTCCCTGTGCCTGTCTGTCTCGGCGGCGCCAATTCCTTCTCCTGTAAGTCCCTACCACCACTTACACGCTTTGCACTCACTGCCTTGACGTCCTTGACTGTCCAAGAGTATACATTACTAACATGACTTGACTATCTAGGCCTCATTAATTGACATTAATGCCAACAACAATGACTTGAAGTTTCCAATCAACGTTCTTGGTCTTCAGGGGAACGACGTGAATGCCCTCAACGGCAACTTGGCCGGCAACTCGGCATCAAATGGACAGACAAATAACAATGCTGCAAACGGCGGCAAGGAATCCACCCCCAAGAGTGAAAACACCAGAACCAACAACGGCGGCACCACCACCACCAACAACGTCAACACCAACCATGCGTCAAACTCGCTGGTTGGTGTCAACTCGAATGGCAATAAGCTCGACTTCCCCATCAACGTCCTCGGCGCCCAGGCCAATGGCGTGACGGCTCTGAATGGCAATCTGGCTGATAACAGCGCCTCCAATGGGCAGACCAACAATGGCGCCAAACCTGCCGAGCCCAAGGAGGCCGTGAGCTCTCCTAATACCGTCACGAACAATATCAACACCAATGGGGATGCTGAAAACACAAACACCAACATTAATACCAATGCCAATGGCAACACGGTCAGTACCGGCACAGGCGGTGCCAACACGGCCAACGCGAACACCAACACCAACACCAACTCTAATACCAATACCAATACCAATACCAATACCAACACCAACACTAATGCCCACGCCAACGCCAACACCAATACCAATACCAATACCAACACTATTAATGCAAATGCCAACCCTAATGCCGTTGTCAACAACACCAAAAACACCACCAGCCCCAGTGTCACCAATACCAACTCCGCTGGCACCAACGCAACCAACATCACCGCCACCAAGACCGACAAAACCACCACCATCAAGTCCAGCGACGCCCCCGACGCAGAGACTGACGCCAGCCCCGAAACCGACAGCGACACCCAGACAGAGACCAACGCGCCAGGCAACACCGGCTCGCAGCCTACCCCAGTCACCAGCGTGCCAAACAGCCAGGAGAACGCTGCCCCAACCAAGGTCATTACCTACACGGTATCTCCAATCCCTGTCAGCAATGTTGTTTCTGCCGCGCAGCCTGGCTCCGCGCAACCTGCCTCCGTCGATGTTTCAAGCGTGGTAAACGCCGTCAATGGACTCACGGCCGCAATCAACTTGCTTACCGGTGCCGTCGGACAGGGATGTGCTAAACAGTGATGAATGGCTACAAGTCGGCGTAGGGTAGGGTTCGGAAAATTTATACCTTTCTTGAGTTGGACCGAAACGGTCTTTTTACTATATGATTTAATGGGCGGTGTAATGCTGTAGATAATAATGAACCTTGTTAATGGCTTCAATTCCATACATCTCTTTAAAGAAAAGACGTAGCATTTCGCTAGATGGTTGCTTGTATATGTAGTTTCTGCTTGTCAGACAGCATGCCATCAGGCTGGATGGCACTTGGCTGAACAAGGAGACAAACACAGCGAGGCACATGCACCTGATGGGAACAATGATACTGTGAGCCTTGTATGTGTTGCCGAGTTGAATAGTAAGGAGATTGATTATTGCGACTTGCGAATATCCGAGACTTGGACTGTTGTCTTGATCGGTACTCTAGGCCGTTGGTGTCACATATACATCGACAGTACTAGTTAAATTCCGCCCCGTCCCTGGCAAAGTGACAAGTATTGCATATTAGCGGATATTATTCATGGCGAAACCTACAGAGGTCGGTTTGTGGACGGGTGCCTGTCAATTTTGGGGCATGAAATTTGTCAAGGCAGGCGAGGCGAGAACGAGTGTGAAGTGCGGGTAGATGTAAGCTGAGCGCTGTCGGTACCGCCCTGCTTACTCTTCTTCCCTCGTGGCCGTTTACGCCACACGGACATGGCTATAGCGAGACCCGGCATCGCAGATTGACTACGCCCGTCCGGGAGCAGAAGCCACGAGGTGATGGAGATGTAGTCCCTCGTCTCTGCGTTCCCGCTTATAGGATAAGCCGCTCATCACTCCACCAAAATAAATCTGGGATTCTACAGGGGAACTCTCTGTTCGGTGTCTCTTGTTTTCTTGGAGTTCAAGCTGTAAACCACCATCGGCCCAGGGGAAGGGTGATCCTGCGCCAAGTGTGCAGCCCAACTTGGCTGATGCAACAAAGCTGGTTGTTGCGTAATAGAGAATTCTATCTTGGATCTCGACGGGAAGGGAGTTGATTGCACTTGGTTGTGGCTCGGTCGTGTGGATCGCCCAGAGAATCATGTCGATGGCAGTATCGGATGCATAACCGTCACCAAAGAGCGTCTCGGAGCGCGTCCATGTAAGTTCACTCCCTTGTGCCTTGCAAAGAATAACATGCCGAAGGGTCAGGATGGCATATGTTCTCACAGTTGTTGAAGAATCTTGCAAGTGATTGGTCATATGACGTTGTACCATTTCAAGGCCCTCTCGAGTATCTTGCGCAAGAGCAAACCAACATGATCCGGCTTGAACGAGAGTCTCCTCAGGGGCCTCCCAGCCTGGGAGGTCAACTACATCAACATATGGACCACGAGGTGAAGTTGAGACATGCTCAAATCCCACACGCTCGAATAGAATAAAATCTAATGTTGATATCCAGATGGTAGCATATGCTAGCTTTTGAAATACTGTAGTGTTCATTGGCCTCCGAAGAACATGACGCCACGTGTGAGCAAAATCACGGAGAAGTCTGGCAAGAAATGACTTTATCCGCGGGAGAGGATCCAATTTAGGCTCCCAGTAAGGCTCTGGGAGGTTCTGCTCCCGCTGGAGTGGTTGTGTGGGCGAGTTCAGTACCTGAAAATCGTCCAGAGTGAGCAGTCGTTTCCGAGCAAGTTCAAGAGAGCTGAAGCAGGTTTGGTATCTCTTTTGGAGAGAGACAAGGTCTTTGTCGAGGTTGAATATCCAAACGCTGTCGAATACACAACCTCGGCGGTCACCAAAAGGGTCAACAAAATCGGGCACATCCTCCCAAGCTAGGTCAATGCTCTGCTCCAACGACGCAGATAGTTTGCCTTTCGTTGAATGAGAGACTAATTCACATCGAATTCAAAGTTGAGGTAGTTCGTAGGACATACTAGGGCATTTTTCTTGACCCACGAGCGCCCTGGAAAACACCTCGAGGCATGTCGCATCTGACTTGTGCCAATAGCCCCGGCGGAGCGAAGTTCCTGCAGCAAGCTATTAGTGTTATTTGATACCATAGAAAGAAACCAAAGCCAAAAGCTTACCTTGGGCGACGTAGACTAAAACTGGCTGAGGCGACATGATAGGAAGAGGGTTGGCTGGTAGATGATGAAGAGGCAAGAAATATCAGGGTAGGTGTTGACGGTCTCACGTGATCACGTGCGGGCCTCGCGTGCTGAAATGCCATCTGCACATTCTTCTCCTCTAGCCTTTTACTTGGACTTTACAAGACTATCAATACAGAGCATGATTCAATGACAATCTCCTCTTTGCGCTAGCCTCTCCACAGTAGGTTATAATCCAACTTGGTACCAGCTGGCATGGCCGAATCGCTCCAAATATTAATCCAGTACATTGACCCAACTTCGCCATTACCGTGCCACCGTGTGGCCTCCACCTCCAAATTTACTATTGACCGTCAGCGAGAGAGAGCTCTCAAATTTGGACCAACTCGGCATGCGCTCGCCGTGGCAGAAGCGCGGATTACTATTTGGATAACTGTGCTCGGTATTATCTATTTGACGAATAACCTCCATGACGACCACCGTACTTGCAGCAGGAGCAAATGCCTCTCTCGGGCGATAGGATATGAGTGCGGCGGAATTAGGAGAATGGCACGTCCAGAGCGCGCTGCCGGAGCCCCGTGACTCTGGAATCTCTTGGTACCGCAGAGTACGACATCTATGCCGGGAGAGCGGTCGCGACCGTGTGCACAGCAGAGATGTACCAGAACTCCGACTCCAGAAGGAAGCGCGGAATCTTGAGGAACAACCGGCCGGTCATCCAGACGAGACGCGTATCTATCCGCTCTGTGACATGGACCTCACGGCTGAGCAAGAATGGAACACCCGGGGTTTGGCCAAGCATGCAAAATCTGAGTTTGGTGGCGTCTAGAAATCACCTGCATTCGCTCTCGTGTCTCGGCATTCAGCACGCATTCACGGAAAGCTTAAGCGCACCATGATGCAAGGTCCAGCCGCAACGGCGGCCGTAAAGCTGTAGAATTCGGATCCCTTTCGCCCATAAACAGTTGCCGTTCAGTCAGCCACAATATGTTTAGCGCCAAGGAAGCTGAACTATTTTGGTAACAGCCACTGGTGCTTTGTCACATTGCTGTCCCGTCGTGCAGTTGGACTGCTCCCATCTTCTTGTTCTTGGCCTGTCGACGTGTGCCTCTGTACAGTGGGATGCCATGGATACAGAATCATGAAATGGTTGCCCTCAAAAGATGTTGTCAAGACCAGGGGGCAAGCCACGCTACAGCGGACAGCTCTTGGGCCAAAGAAAATCTGGCAGTTAGCAGAATGCCGTAGGCATGGGCCTCCATGCCTTCACCATATCTTGAAGGGTCACAAGAACTGGTATGTATCTGGAAGCCATGGCAGCCGTTTCTCCAAGTGACTCCTTCTTGTACTCACTTATGGCGCTGATAAATAATCAGCTCAACAGGTCGGCATGTTCCAAGTCTGCCGTTTATGTCTCTCGCGAAATGCCATTACCTTCATATACTCGGTTCTGCATATGTCGCCACTGAAATAGGTTTTCTTGCCAGGCTGCAGCTGAACAGACCTGGCACTTTGTGGCACACGCCAAGCTAATCTAGACTTTAGGAGATGCGCATGGAGCGTTTAGCATTGGTATATATCAACGGCCAGTCGAGCTCAAGCTATATTCCCCTGTTGCAACTTGGAAGGCAATCCACATCCTACATTGTTCCGATGCAGCACGAGGTACAAGCAACAATTGTTCTACAGAATGGCAGCCCCAAACACACACATTCGCGGCTCAGTCACGGATATATTGCTGGCATCTATCTTGTCGTCGGTGCCGCTAGTAGCCCTGTCCGCCATGTTGCTCGGGCTCGTCTTTAGAAACCGGGTATATCCCAGTAGCCCGCTTTCTGACATTCAAGGAGCTACAGCCTCCGAGAACGATGACAGTGTCATCTATGTCAACCTGAGTGCTACGACATTGACTGTGCTGGCCTCGTGGTCCAGCACAATCGCTCCCCTCACCTTGACGTACATTCTATCCTTGGCGGCGTTTCCGGCTGCGAGGGAAATGATTCGGGAAGCGGTCAACACCCTCAGGTCCGGGTCCGGAACTCTGACCCCGTACCAGTTGTCATTGATGCTCCGGATGATTTGCAGTTCGTACTTGACCTCTGTGTCGTCTTGCATTACCTACATTGCCCATTAGCGAAAGAGAGCACCGATTGCGAGGCCTGTCGTCGTCATGATATGGATCTTGATGTTGAGTTCATTGCTCAAGTGAGAAGTTCTCCAGACTTGAGTTCCCCGAGTCGCTGGCAGGTTGACTCCTCGTAACTTACATCTGGTACAGCGTGCTAGTCACTGCCGCAGACGCATGGCTCCATTTCACAACCAAGAGCGTAACGCTCACTCAGTTCAAGCCAGTGACATTTCATGATGCTAGCTTCGGACTACATCAGAACTGCACAAATTTGACACAGAGCTTTACTGCCCAGTGCGATCTGAACCCGGCCGGGACGGCAATATTCCTGTTGAATGCTGGCGAGTCGCTCAATCTTCTGGCCAATGTCTCGACGACGAGCATGGTGCGAGCCGCAGCGGACGATGCTGGTCATCAATATGCGTACATTGGCCTTCCGGCAAGTCTCTCGAACAGCAGCGTGGATTACGTGGCCACATCGCTGGCAGTCCAAACTGAGTGCGTTCCTGCTACTACGCGCTGCTTCAATGCGACCAGCTCTATAACCGGTCCCAGCGCAAACTGCAGTTGCGATTTTGCCATGGGAGGGTCCATCAGCACAACTGGGATCAACACCATGGACATGGCGTATTTCACAGACTCGACCTTGTCGGATACTACGACGGAATCAATTTCAACGCCCAACCCGTATCACTTTGCTGCCGTGGTGAGCGCAAATCAGATCGTGGGACGGAATCAAGACCTGGTCCACGATCCCGAGATTGAGAGCGGCTTACACGGTTCTGTGCTCTTTGTCGTATTGTGCAATGCTACTGCATTTGATATGCAATACACTTTCGCCAACGGCGCGGTCACACAAGTCTCCATGCGGGAGAGCAACTCGTCCACCACCAGCGTCGTCATGGGAACACAAGCATACACAGACGTGGGGGATGCGTACATCCTCCAGCGTACCAGCCTCGATGTTTGGCAGAGCCACAGCGCACAGGAGATAGCTGGCAAGTTCGCGAATGCGTACAGTGAAGTTGCTCTGGCGGCGTCTGTTGCTGCCCTCGAGCCGGGGCCCGCCGTGGAAGCCCAGTTACGGTCTTCGATGATCGTGGCCAAGGTGCCGAAGGCGCCTTTGGGCTGCCTTGTCGCTGCTAACTTGCTGCTAGCAGTTCTGGGTATTCTCCTTACCATTATCGCCCTTTTAGTTCTGAATAATGATGTGGGAGACGTGAAAGCAAGGCTGGGTATCCCTGCCTTAGTAGCGACACATTTTGAGACCAACGGGGGAGATGAGCCGGTGAAGAACATTGAAGATATGTTTGAGGAGTTTGATGGTCGAGCTGGGCCGCGAGTTGTGGCGGCAAAAACGGCGCTGGGCTGCTGGAGGTTGGAGAGACGGTGATGACGCTGACAATGCTGCTTGACCCAGGCAGCAGTTATTGACCGCTTTTAAGCCGTTTTGAATAAAAAATGTTAAAATGGCGGATTAAAGTTTCCAGACGGCAGAGGACTGGGTAAAGTACGAGAGATGCCGCTTCATCCATCATATTTTCTCGTTTCCCTTCTCCATCCTTATTGGCCGTTGTAACGGCAGCTAATATTTTGTGTTGCAAGGAAAAGCAGAAGACCTACCAAAAATACCTCCTCTAGTAGGAGGCCTCCACTTTTGGCAGAGTCGTTAAAACATTTTACAGGCAACAGCGAGTCCAGACCCGTGTTCATGTTCCACACACAACTGCTCTTGCACGAAGCCTCTTCTTTTGACAAAGAGTGTGGCATCAAGTAGTTACTCTACTACTCCGTACTATGTTCATAGACACATGGCCTGTAGTCTGTACAAGTCAACGCCAACTTGGCAGTGTGGTGCCCAGAATCTCCCTCATTTGGAGATTCTGCCCCTTTTCTTTCAGTAAACACAGGATTGGCCATTGCTGTTACACAAGAGGTCACGCAGCGTTGCGGCACGGACCGACCCTTGAACCTAACGATAGTTACACAAAGGCTCGAGACCTAGTTGGCCCCTTGGGCTTCCATGTTCAGGGGCTGATTGCTGCTCTGTGTAAACAAAGGTCATGTGCTCCAAAAACCTCTGATAACAACACAAATTATTCGCTGAATAGAACTACCGTTCCAAGCGCTCATGTTACACGCCCCCTTATCACAACTGTCATGGTCACAGGACATGGCCACGTGCCCCGAGAGGCAGCCAGTTCTGCAATGCAGGAGATGAAACGAGCGGAAAGTGGAGTTTACTCTCTCCAAGGCTGTCAGCCAAAATACCCGTCACAAAAAGGACGTCTGGTAGCTGCAGCGTCATGTAGGACTTCCCATGGTCCTTGGGCTTGAGCCACCCTGAGACGGACCATGTATTCGGACGCGTGAGCAATGGAGCGGATCCGCTCGTACAATCTGGATTCCTGCGTTTTCTCTACGGAGTCATCCAAGGCCATCTGACTTGCCATGGACCACCTTGGCGTTTGAAGATGTGCAGGTTACGACGGGGTCACAAGGTCACAGATGTTGGGCTGGGGGCACCGCATATGTGCATTTGCAATGGCTTCTGCCAACAAGATGCTCACTACCCCAGGCACCGCCATCAAGACATAACATACAGAAGAAAAAGCGAATGAATGAATGAAATGCCAACAAAAGTTGTGTCCTTTCGCGGCAGAACGCCTCTGCAGACTAGTGCCTTCAATCCGGCCGCCGCCCTGCAGCACCACCACCACATTATCAAAACAGAGTATGGGCATCATAACATCGTTGTTGTAAATATGTTCTTTTTCCTCCTTTTCCAGAAGAAGACAGGAATATCTCTATACAGGACGAAAGCGTGACTCCAATCTAACACACAAGTCTCCCACTCTTGTAATCAGCAAGGTCCCAGACCTGACGATTGCCCGTTGTCGGTATCTCTTTGAAGTTTTTCCATCTCCTCCCATATAATTGCCATTATTTGAGGCATGGAATTCGCAAATGCTTGCTTGACAATCTGTTCGCACAGTTAGTAAAGTCCGTCTTTGCTGATGGAGAGTTGACTGACGGTATGGTTGTCTGACTGCTGCGTATTGTCCCTGCGGTGACCGCATTCGGAGCGAATCCAGATGGTGCCGTTGTATGAGCTCCTTGACATGTTGGTGGTTGGAAGTGGTTTGCGTGGAAGTCGAAGTGTTGACGCGAACAAGGATATGTGATGCCGCAGCTTGGATATTGGCGGAGCTGTCCGTTGGTGAAGAAGTCGAAGTGTTGACGCGAACAAGGATGTGTGATGATGTCACAGCTTGGATATTGGCGGAGCTGTCCGTTGGTGAAGAAGAAGGCAAGTGGAAGCGGACTTGCAGCCGCCTTTTAAACAAAAAAATGTTGATGTCGCGAGGCTAGAGTCCATTGACTTTTGGTAGCCTTTGTTGACAAAGTACAACCATGGAAACGAGTCATAAATCGGCAGATCGGCTTGCGCCTTGGGTTGGCAGACTGCCATCACACGGGCCGCGCGTTGGCTGACCACCTGAGCACCTCGCCGCGTCTCGGCCTGCATATTCTCTGTGACACTACATGAGCCAACAGCCAACCTAGGACTTGGGCAGAAATCCAGCGACATGGGGGTTCAGTGCAGGTACACAGTGAGGCCGCCCGTCGACGAGCATGGCAGACTGCCAGAGTGCCCGTGAAGGCAGAAAGCTACAAGAAAGCCAGGGCAGAAAGCTACCAGAAAGCCAAGGCAGAAAGCCCAATAAAGCCAATGCAAAAAGTGTATATTAAACTTGATTCCCCGTTGTTCAGTCCGCTGTTCTGATTCTGTTCCCCAACGCTTCTTTTCATCGTCACGAACACATACGTGTCAGATAGTGATCAAGGAAGCAAGCAAGATAAAGCAATAGCGGCCCTTGGCCGAATATATCCGAGTATATCCAGATACAAGTATGTACATCTTGGCTCTCTCTCTCTCTCTCTTACTATGGCCTCTAACAACACAATAGCAAACTTTTAAGTCAGAAAGACCATGAATATCCCTTCCGGGAACGGAGTCGAGGGTAATCCCTTGAGTACTGATGCTCGTCCCGATGGATTCCATCCATCCATCTCGGGGCTTGAGCCCAATTCCTCCCTAGACTACAATGGTCAACCAGGGGGTTATCTCGACCAGCCCGACTTCAACCAGTTCAGCTTCGACCAGTTCTGCTCCGACCAGATCGACCAGGCCGAACAGGGACAGATGACCCCTCTCACGGCGCTCCTGATGTCCGACTCGGATCAGTTCAAATCTGCAAACAATACTCCAGAAGCCGTCGTAGATGACAGCTTTTTATCGACTCCGGCCTCGCAGCCTCAAGTCGCCTTCTCGGACATCGGCACCCCATGTCTCTCTCCATCCCGTGCCGGCCCGTATACCAGGGGCACGCAGTGGACAAAGGAGATGAACGCCTTCTTCCTCGAGAGAAAGAACATGGGCGAGAAATACGACTTCATAGCCGAAAGGATGCAGGAAAAGTTTGGCGTCTACATCAACTCCAACATCCTCACCAAGCGGTACAAGAAAATTGCAGAGCAGGAGTCAAAAGAGGCAGTGAGCTTAAGCACTCCAAACTCCTGTGAAGACAAAACAACTAACCTCAAAAGATCATGACCAAGGCCATCATGAATGCAACTCCGAGCATGAAAATCGTTGTTGAAGACGAGCTGAAGAAGCTCTGCGCCGGAGATGCCTCCAAGTTCGTCAAAGCAAAGCAGGAAATGGATCGCGATTTTCAAGGCCTCGTACAGAGTCTGACCGCGGGGCTGTGGAGGCAATCACAAGCACAAGAACGGGGCGCCTAGACGAATCTCAGGTCTGCACAAGACGAACATTTCCTTTATAAGACGACTCGGGCGTTGAATAGAGTCCGAGGTTCGGGATTGAACATCATCTCGTAGAAGTTTTGCCGAGTGATTGGCGCAATGCCGCATGTCCGCGGACTAGGAAGTTACGAGCCTATGAGGAACGGCAACGTACTATTTTTTTTTTCTGTATATTCAAGTTTCATATAGTTTTACATGTACAAGCCCTCGTAGACTAAAGAGGCAAGTAGTATTAACCTAAAGCAGGTGTCTATTTATCCCGCTATATACTACAATATACTATAACATACTACAACATACCATGATATACTACAACATACCATGATGTATTACAATATACTATCATATATTGTTGTATGCTTCATGATGAGTGAATACATTTTGTTATAGACGGTCGGTCAAAGCCCGCTATATACTATAATATACTATGATATATTGTTGTATGCTTCATGATGAGTGAATACATTCTGTTATAGACTGTCGGTCAAAGCCCATAGGAACTGAGATGTTGCATAACTTGCATTGCAACATCTGGCCGACGGTGGCCCGCTCGGTCGGGTACTACATCACACAACACACCACATAGCGGGAATAACAAGGCTAAAGGAACGGAGGGAATTTAATGGCCGGAATCAGGATAAAGAGTGCTTTGAAGGTGCTTCTACGAGCCAAGTGCAATGGTACAAGGCCCTGATGTCTGCATCACACGCAGTCGGGTTAGGGTTAGTAGTGTGCTTAATGCCCGGGAGTCCGAGACTCTGCCAATCTAGGCATATGCCGTTGACCACAATGCGCCCCAGTCCGAAACAAGACAATCCCGTTATTTCTCTATAGCTCCATCTCTACTTTAGGCATCACCCATGGGAACTTTCCAGGAACGGTCGAACCAAGACCAGCCAGGCCGTATATAGGACGGCGTAGCCAACTGAGACTACAACAACTCAAGCAGGAAGACGAGATGAAGCAACTCCAGCGTCAAGCAACGCACCCGCCAAGAGATGGTATAATGTTGGCAACCCCCAAACTAATAAACCTAGCGAAACTACCAAACTTTGCCAGCGTCTAGAGTAAAAGCGGCAATGCCCGCGCCGCCGATTCACACCAACTTGACTCTTTCAGCTCCCTCGTAACTGCAAGCCACGCCCCCCACGCGCCAACTTAAGCTTCAAGGAATCCTATTCACGCCACACCGCGCTCGGATCTATACGAGATGCTAATCACCCGATCTCAGCCATGTCACGACAATATATAAACCCCCTTCGCTCCCTTGTACCCCAAACCACACAGAGCAACTCTACCCCTCCCAGTCCCAACAATGAAGTCCATCGCCCTCGCCCTCGCCCTCGGGTGCGTGACAGCCTCAACAACCACCGTCGACCCCTACATATAGACTAACAAGAACAAAATAGCTGCCTCACCTCCGCCTCGGCCGTCACGCCCGGCACGAAGCCACGGCCAAGTCACACCGACAACCCGGGCTGCCCGGCGCCGACGACAACGCCCACCACCGCCAACCCGCCTCATACCACGCCCGGCCCCTCGGAATGCGGCGTAACGACCACGCACACGTGGTACGGGAACAAGACCATGGGCTGCCAGTACGATCCTTTGGGCGGCTGCATTGCCGACGGTACGTTTCGGATCCCGTCTTCCGAAAGAGCTAGTAAAGACTGACTGGCTGATGTGTTATTAGCAATTCTCACGCTGCCGTGCGGATGTACAAAGGCCACCAACGTGGTGCAGCAGACGACGACGGTTTGTGCAACGGTGCCAAGCGCCGTCAACTGCGTCACTGGATTCATGTTTACGACTACTTCCACGAATTGCTAGTATCTAGTCAAGTCAGTAGATAGATGGATAGATAGGATGTGAATGTCAACAGCTGCTATTCGATCTACACTTGACCCCCTTGCCTTGCCTTGCCTTGTCGGAACACCCCTAAAAGTACGCCATTGCAGACCACCCAAGCACACCTTCCAGGTCGTCGCGTAAATCAGCGACGCCGTCGTAGCCTCCTCGCAGCGCGACGTCTGTCCGCTTTGCGGCCCCCAACTCGCTCCATCTGGCTAATACCGTGCCGTCGACCAAGGCCCTGCCCGACGAGGCTGCCGTTTCCACGCCCACCGCTACCGAGGACTGGTCTGGGTACCGGTGTGCTTTGGTGTGAAGACCGCAGTGGGGAATAATCGCCGGGTGCAACTGATTCGTGACGGACAATAAGCGCCGGTACGTGGATTCGGCGAGGGGGGAGAGCGCGGCAAGCTGGCCCGAGGGACAGGCCAGCAGAAGCATGTGTGACGATGACGAAGAAGAAGCCTGCGGATAGGATGGGGAATGGGTTCGCGGCAGGAGAAGTGTCGATGTGGGTGTGTTTGGTGTGACGGCAAAGGATGTCCGGTGCAGAAGCAGGTGGCCCTGCAGCGACTTGGGGTGCTCCGGGTTGAACTCCAAGATGTGCAAGTCTCCCTCTGCATCGACCGCCACCATGGACAAGTCTTCGCCGTCGGGTAAGAAGTCGGCCGCCAAAAGGGGCAGCTTGCCGCTGCTTTTGCCCAATATCTTGAACGTGTAGGGCTCTTCGGTATACCCTGCGAACCACAGGCCCTTGAACACATCTGCCATGACGCAGAGGCCTGTCCCGGGGAGCTCCTTGACGCTGGCTACGTGGCAGCTCATGTCCAAAAACGCTACAGGCAACAGAGATCCGTCCTCCTTGAGACCGCGCACCATGCACTTCTGGCCCTGGGCAACGAGCATCAATCCCTGCGCCCCAACTTCCGACAAGGCCGTCACGCCGCCTCGGGGTATTTCCTCCTTGGCGATTAACTTGAGGCGTTTGTTTGTCTCTGGCCGCCCTGGTTCTGGAATCACCGTCACAATGTCAAACACCTGCACTCGTCCTCTGGTTGGCAGATCCTCCCCCTTGGACAGCGCTGTGCCGACAGCGACGAGCATTTTCCTTTCCTTGGTTTCTTCTGACACCTCAAGATGTAGAGTCTTCATGCTCTCAATTGATTCACAAGGTTCCAGCTCCAGCTCATGGATTACCGTCCATGTTACTGGGTTAATGAGCTTCAGGATGCCTCGTGCCATGGTTGGCGGAAAGTTGCTAGTCTCCTTTGCCCATTCTTTGTGATAATCATCGTCTCGAGGAAGTTCAAATTGCTCCAGCTTGGTGCAGGCAACCACGTAAGTGCCCGTAGGATGGTGATACGAAATCATGCCCACATCACCATCCAATGCTATCTTTTTGACGGAAACTCCTAATTCGGTGAAGCTGGCGTTACTTGGAAGCTGCGTGACTCGGGCAATGCCCTCCATGTCGACATAAATGAATCCTCGGTCACAGCCCTCAGTGTGGAACGTGCTCATTCCTCGAACGCCCAAGCCTTGCAGGCCCATCACCCGCGGCTCACTGTGACTACTCCTCAGCACAAAACTTGGTGAGGCATTTGGAAGAAAGACGGCGCCATAGCCATTCACATTTGCACACCGTCGCAGTGGCACGAATCGCGGTGGTTCTGCGTCATCCTCGGATACCTCTGGAGCCGTCTTGGCAAGTGATGTGTTGACACATTTTTTGAAAAGCAAAGAGGCTGACAACTCAGCGTCGCCCTCTGCTTGATATCGTACAGGTTCGTAGATGGTCAAGTCATCACTAGCATGTCGTACCTGACATGGTTAGCATTTGAATGTGAATCACTCCAAGGCACTTACAATCAGGTATGGCGTCTGTGAAATGGCATCGCCCAAATCAGCCACAAGAATTTCCGTAATGCTTTCTTTGCTTGCCCCCTTTCTGGCTACAAAGGCTGCCGACAAGAAGGGCGGGATCGAAGTAAGAGCCTCTGCAACAAACACAGGCCTGGACACATCAGGCAGTGCGTAAACCTACGTCTGTCAGCGACGCACCCGAATCAGCTTCATGTAGAAACTTACATGCAAGGCACCAACTGAACTAAGCAAAAACATCATGATTCGATCCGCCTCATCAGCTTGCTGTTCGTTGACATTATTCTGGAAGATCCCCTGCGTATCATTGTACAGGCACCCTGAAGCCCATTTGGTCGACTTTAGGGTTCCATCCGGCTTTAAAACCTCCTCCAGCTCGTTGTTGCTATGTATTTGGGCGATAAAGATGCTACTATCATCTCGAATCAGAAGCAGATATGGGTCGACTATGCTAGCACTCGTGGCTCGCGGTTCCGCCCCTGTGTCTTCATCCAACATTGGGAGGATTTGGCTCAATCCAAGATCTGGCTCAAATTAGCACACACCGCGCTTCCCAATGCTCAGCTGTAGGAAGAAAAAAAGAAGCAAGTGGAGTAAAACATACCCCCGTCATAGCATCGAACTTCGGATTTGAGAACCTGAATGATTCGCATCTGCTTGCCCATTGTTCCGGCCTCCACAGTAAATCCAGCAGCTGGTTCGAACTCGGTGTCTTTCAACGTCTCAAACCCAGCCGCCGTCAATGCATATACATCCGACGTCTCATAGCCGTCAAGATCAACCTTGGCCACGATCATGTACTTGTCGTATTGTCCAGTTGTGTCGAAGTCGCTTGCTACCGCTGCGCCCTTTGACAAGGGTTTCTTGACGCACATGGTCCAAAAGCCTCGTGCTTCCGGGAAATCAAATCTACCAATGACCTTGGGTTGGATTTCTCTATTGAGGATTGCCACTGAACCGCTGGACCCTCGCCCAACGGCGCATGCCAACTCCAACTCTGCAGTTACGCCCTTGGACAAGGTTGCTTCCTCGCTGTCGGGCACCAATGCGGGAGCGCCACAAGCAACATCGCGAATGGGTGCAATACTCAGAAGAGCATCTTGGATGCGGAAGCTGACTTCGCCCGGCTTGGAGCCCCCGTTGATGGTTTGGCTTGGCTTGGCCAGGCTTGCGTCGTTCCCGTAGAGATCGTCGTCTTCATCATCATCCAGGTCGAGATCATCAACATCCAAAGCAAGGTCTGGATCCAAGAGTCGCGACTTCTTTCTCTTCTCTTGGCCCTGTTTTCTCGACCAGCCCAGCACAACGGAGTCATTGCTTTCACTGCCCAAAAAAAGGGTATTGCTGCCTAATTTCGAAATACAAGACACTTGGCTTTTTATCAAATTCCCTCCGCATTCCGCACTAACAAGTCTGATGGAAATTTTAGACACGGTGCGGCCGTCGATGTGGAAGCAAACGATGGCTAGACGCCCATCATTCAGAATCAACAGCAGCTCACCAATATCATTTGCCAACAGTTCAACGGCACAGCCCTCCAGTCTCAGGCCCAACTCAGATTGGTCCACTAGGCTGAATGATGTCATTTGCTTTGCCATATCGTTGACAGCCACGCCATTAGGTTTGCCAGACTGATCAATGTGGATAAGCTCATTTTCGCCCACGAGCAAGGCGCCTCCCATGGGGGCGGGAAGGGCCATGACTCTGAAGAGGTCTTGTGGAAGTCCCGTGACTGACAAAATAGTTGTTGATGCCCTTTGTTGCAGATCCAGAGTAAAGACCTTGTAAGTGAGGTGGTCCTTGATACCAAGCGCGGCTGATGGTGACTGCATCGAGGACAAAATGCCAAATGTGGGTTCCCTATACTCGTGCAAGAAGGCAAGGTGTACAGGATGCAGTAACGATGGATCTAAAAGCGGTAGTCGCAGGACAAATGACGGAGTGTATCTTGATTTGACCAAGTCGTGGTCTCCCGGGCCGTCTCCGTTGGTCAGGGGCGGCTCCTCCTTGACGGGACGAGGCCCGTCCAGGTCTTCATCCCAATCGTCCATTTCCAAATCCTCTTCGCTCTGTGTAAAGGGCAAAATGGCCAGGTTTCTGCTTCCAAATTTGAAAGCAACACATCTGCTGCCAGGATCAGCCTCGAGGTAGTTGACATAGTCGCCAAAGGGCATCTCCCATGGCGCGCCTTGTAATTCGTCCTTCTCGTAATAATGAATGGATGTGGTTTCGAGTGTATGCCTCTGAGGATGCCACTCTGTCAGGCACATTTTGGCGGCCTTGTAAGCCAGGAGCAAGGCTTCACCTCCGGATGGTGTATTCTTGACTTTGACTCTGGCCAAGCCAATGACAGTCCCTGCTAATGGAATCTCGGTGATGAGAACAAGCTTGGTAATGTTGGATGGGTCGGCTCGAACGATGAGTGACTCGCCGCCGAGAAAAGAAGATTCGAGGCCATCGTCGTCGTTGGCGCGGCGGTCGAAATGTACATGGTCCTCTTTGACGGATGATTGCGCGTCTTGGGCTTGAGGATCAAGTTCGGCAGGGATTGATCTGGTGGAAAAGATCTGTAGAAGGGAGCCTTTGGCGACGACGAGGTTATTGGCAGAGGCAGAAGTCAACGGCAAGCTCAAGGATTGTGTGACGGCCGAGGGAGGCACGAGCTCGGTGTACACCTGCATGGCGCAAGACCATTATCCCAGCATCCGGGCGAGTTAAATATGAAGCCAGCCGGATTCCGGAGAGTCGAACGAGGATGTGCGGCTTCGGAGCGGCGGCAATGGACGGTATTTGCGCGGCAATGTCGAGGATCGCAAATAGCCAAGGCTGAATTTGAAGGTGCGCTACGCACGGTAGTGACTCTAGTGAGCTCCAAGCATGGATGCACAAAGGCTTCGCGATCCACTGAGATTTGAGCGGATCAATTCGCAGCCGCGCCGGCAACAATAAAGTGGTGCCTGCCTGGCGTGCACATGTGCATTAGCAGGGGGCTACGTAGACGGTAGCACCCACAAACTTGTCGACGGTACTCCGCATGTATCAATTGATGTCAGTGGTGTCACTGGTCTACACAGACACATGTGCATGCAAGCACCTACTACCGACGTACTATCTATCAATTGATGTCTGGTGTAGGGACTGCACGCATGCCATGCCTAGCTCCAACCGCACATGAATGAATAGCTCCAGTCCTCAATGCTCCAGATGTCATCTTGGCTCAAATACTCAGACCCAACTAGTATTGTATCTGCAAATGCTAGGCCCAAACGCCTCGCACCATCGGAATTTTTGACCTCGAAACATGGGATGCCAGTTGCCCAGCAATCACTTGCGCCGCCAGCTCACCATGTCTCAGCCCTTCAGGGCAGCAAGCTCCACTGAAACAAACACTGAAAGCGCTCAGAACCAGGCATGGTACCAGAATACCCGCGCGAGCATGAACCAATCACATGGCACCAGAACCCCAGCTGAAATGGCTACCCGTCCGTCGCCTGGTTGCACGTTCCCGTTCTTTGCTGCCGTCTGGTCTCGTATCCATGACGTCTCCATCACCGAGTCTCCACGACAGCCCGAACATTAAAGCCAACCAACGTTGCGTCACGCCCGTTTTGCCTCCCGCCTTGCTCGGCTTCAACAGCTTCAGCATCTCGCGTCCAGCTTCGCCCTCGAGCCTCCATCTGCCATCTATCCATATCCTCCATATCAATCGACCACCAATTTAGTGAACCACTTCGCGACGCCGTCTGCCCAGACCAATGCCGACCGTCCACCATGGCTGACGCAGGTCTCGTGCAAACCAGCTTGATCTGGACCACATACGCCATAGTCGTCGTCCTCTGCTTCCTCGCAGCCATCATCACAACCTTTACATGGCAGACCCCGCGCGACCGTTCCGCCGTGGTAAGCATCGTCGCCATCATCACTCTCACCTCCTTGCTCGCCACCGTCCTGCTGCTGCCCGTCGACATCGCCCTCGTCTCCGCCACCAACTCCGTCTCGCAAGGCGCCAAGAAGGATTGGGCCACTCCCGAGAGAGTGAACAGCATCCTACTTACCCTCAAGATCGTCTACTACTGTTTGTATAGCGCCGATGCCTTGCTATGTCTGGTCGTCATTCCCTTTGCCTACTTTTGGTACGAGGAGTATGACGAGATCGAGTTTGAGGAGCAAGGAAGGACATGGCACAGCCGATTCTGGGCTGCGTGCAAGTACACATTGTTCTTTGTTGCCTTGGTCGTCGTGCTGTTCCTGCTGGGCTTCTTCATGCCGTCTCCAGGGGACTCGTCCAAGGCACACTGGGACTTGGACTACTTCAAGGATCTAATTGCGCGGAATCATGCAGAAAAGGCCCTTACCTTTGCCCTGGGCCTGCTGATCACATTGGGAACTCTCCTGTACGTCGTCTACACGGGTTCGGGCCTGGCCCTGATGCCCATTGCCTTTATCAAATCCGCGCCCTCCATGTCGGCGCCTCAGCTCTCGGCAACCACAGCTTCTCAGCTGGAGCAAAACCGCGAAAGGCAGCGCCAGCTTGAGATGCGCAATTCCGGCCGCCAAGACGGAATGTCCCGCAAGGACCGTCGTGAGCTTGATGCGCTCATTAGAGAAGAGCAGACGCTGGTGCGTCGCGAACGCCTTGCTGCCGAAGCACAGGGCGAAGGCAAGAGCAGAGTATACCAAGCTTGGCTCAGGCTCTGTGCTCTATTGCGGCCACTCAAGATGCTCTGCGGCATCCTTCTCCTGGCCACCTCGCTGCTTATATGGGTATCCATGCTCATCACGGGCATCGACAAGGCCAAAAACTCGGTATGCAAGCAACGCTGCGGCTACATCCTGGGTAACATTCACATCTTCCAGCCCCTCAACTGGGTCTTTGTCAAGCTCGCCCGCGTCTTTCCCATCGACTATGTCCTCATGGCGCTGTTGATCCTCTTTCTCTTTAGCAGCACCATCTCGGGCATCGCCACCGTCGGCATCCGCTTCCTCTGGATCCGCATCTTCCAAATCCGCCGCGGCAGAACTGCCCCTCAGGCGCTGCTCATCGCTACCGTCATGCTCACGCTCGCCGTCCTCGCCATCAACTATGCCGTCGGCATGTTCATGGCGCCACAGTACTCCATATATGGCACGCAGACATTCTGCTCCAACAAGCCCGAGGACCCGGGCGCACAGCCCTCTTGCAAAGGCCAGCCAGATCTTGTGCGTCCTTGCTCGGAGCAGCTCGACTTCAAGCACGCCAAGGACATTTGCACGCCATCCGTCATGTCTACATTCCTGAACCGCATTACCATGACATGGCCATTCTTTGGCATCGTCGATTTCTGGGCCCAGTTTGCCTTTTTGGCCGTATTTTTGATCGTGTTCGCAACAGCCCTTGTGCGCAGTCCAAGAGTAAATATCGCCGAGCTGGATGAGGATGCCGAGGATGCCGAGGAGGAAGGCCTGTTGGCTGCTACGGGGAGACGCTTCAACGCCACGTGGGAGGATGTGCGTAGGAGTCCAGCATATGGATCGACTCGGAATGGGAGCAGTGGCAACTCGAGAGCGTAAATGAAGTTTTGGCTTGTTGTTTTTTTTTTTTTTTTCAATTTAAGAAGTAGGGTTAGGCAGCATACGTTTTAGGTTTGGGAAAGCACGAATAGGCAAGCTGGAGTTGAATTGATTTATTATTGGCACTGATGGCAGACGACAGAAGTAGCTGTAGGAGCTTTTGTGAATTATGGTCATGTAGGCAACAAGGCTCGATGAGTCCTTTGAGCCCTAGCTTGTGCCGCGACCAGTTTTGTCGCTTTGTTTCCTGGAGAGGCAAGAACTTGATGTTCTTGTGTGTGTGTGTGTGTGTATTGTGCCCTGGTCTGCTTGATAAACAGCCCTTTGTCGTAGACTACAGGCCTCGGGGGTGTCACCGACGAGCCTATGCCGGTACTACTACCTCGCTGCAACTTCTGGAACCATGGCGGCGAGTCATTTCCTGAATGAAATGACTCGCCGGGAGTCCAACGAGTCCAAGACCACATTGGCTGCGGGTATGAAATGGTTCCAGGACCATCTGGCGTACAGTGAAACCAGATACACCTGTCTTGAAATGGTAAAATCTACAGACACGAATCCCGGCGTTTCCCTCGCTATTTGGAGCCAACACCCTGGCGAACGAGCATATCGCTGGCTTTGTGCAAATCCCTCCGGTCGCATAGATGGATCTGGGTGCTGCCGCGCTTCGACCAGTCTGGCATCCCGTCCCCTGACTACACCCACTAATATAATCGCGGCGTCTATATCGTCCTAGACCACGTACACTAGAATAGAGAGGCCGGGGGTAATAACACAACCGGCCACCTGTTCAAGAAGCACGGAAACACAGACCGGCTGCGGTTATACGACGGACATGGCGGGACAAAAGCCCGGCGTGCTCTCCAAGCAGCAGACTGCCCCTTTGAGGGTTCCGTCCTGGCGAGTGCGCCGGCGGCGGGTTTAAGCGACGTCTGGTGGCCGTCTTGTGCTGTCCGGTCTGGTAGTTTCCAGCAAATCCTGCTAGGCCCCCAGCGCAATCTTGCCCTCAACCTTCCCGCCGTCCCTCGTGAACTGCACCGCCCTGTGGCTCCGTTCGTCCCACGCGGCCGCCGGCCCGACGTGCATCTCCCTCCAGCACCGGGCGCAGTAGACGTCTCCGTCGCACCCTAGGCACCGGAGCGTAGCGTCCTCCAGGCACACCGTGCACCAGGAGTCGGCGTCGTCGTCTGTGTAGCTCGTCCTGCTCGTCAGCCTGTCTGCGCGCTTGGATGGTTTTGACGTGGGCACCGAGGGGAGGTCTTCTTGTGCCGCGGGGGCGAGGAGGGCGGCCATGCGTGCGGTAATGTCGTCTAGTCCTCGGGGCTCTGGAGACGTGTCCTGCGGGAGGTCCGGGTTTGCAGGGACCGACGGCAGTGCAATTTCTGTCTCTCCTTCTGGTGGTCCTTGGCCCTGTTTGCCGTCCTGCGCTTCGACTTGTATTTCGTCTTTGAGCCGGGCAAGTACGTCGTCCACCTCTTGTGCCATTTGCTCCCCGTCCGAGGCATCCGAGTCGGCTGCTTGCTTTGTCTCGTTGTCGTCGGGGTCCTTGGGTATTTGGGCTGATAATTGCTCCAGGAGGGCTTGAACATGTTCGTCCTTGGGCTCGGGTTCGGGGGTGTCAGGGTTGTCAAGGTCCGCGAGCATCTCCTCTAGTGCCCTGTCGTCTGTTTCAAAGAGGGCATCTACATCGTCCTCGCTGGTTGGGGTATTTTTTGAAGCTGGCACATCTGCTGTGTGTGTTGTGGTCCGCTCTGTGGTTTTGGCAGACGCTGGCGAGATAGGTCCATCTGCCTGGCTGCGGAGATTCTTGAGCCGGGCGGCGAGCATGTCCCCCTTTGTTGGCGTCTTGGCTCGCTCAATGACGTCGAATTTTATACTATGGCTGTTAGTGATCCGCATTTTGACACTATTGAAATGGGCGAGGGGCGATGTGCCGTACGGATTTGATGCTGGGATTTTGGGCGAACCGCCCTCACCGCGGAGGGCTTGAAGCCTGGAGAGGAGCGAGTTATCGACGTCATCAGACATGTGGACTTGTTTGCACCCTGGATGCGTCTGGGAATAACCCTCCTAGTGTCTGTCGACGAGACTTTTTTGCCTTTTGTGAAGGCTACGGGCTGTCGTTTGAGATGAGGTGAGCAGCAGGTCAGGTGAGTAAGGTAGGTTCATGGTTGCGCAGCCACACGTCTGAGTGAAAATGCGCAACTGGGAGTGGGGACCTTACATTTACATCAATGGCATCACCACTACATATAGGTACGGCTTGGCAATAATTTCTCTATAAAATAAAATCCAAAGTCTAATGAATAACACAAACCTGGTCTCATCACTCATCATGGTATCGTTCTCTCCAACTCCAATCACTGCCCATCGGGCCGCAACCAATCAAAGGTGTGCAGAAGTTCAAAGTTAAAAAAGTCATTCATGTCTCCAGAAAACCCGACTCCAAAATCACCAACCCAGTCCATCGGCGCGGTAACCTGCGGCGCGCCCTCATTCAAAGCCTGGTCCAAAACGTGCCGCACCGCCTTCTTCACACTGCTGCAGCTCTCCGTGTTGGGAGCCATGGGACCAACCCAGTCCAGAAATCCAACCAGCAGACTGAGTTGCTGGATCAAGCGCGACCTCGTAATCGGGGGGTTGGTGCTATTACTGCGGCTCGGGGTGGTTGCTACTGAGCCCCGACCACGGAGTAATTCCATGCAAAGAATACCAGCGGCCGGCGCGGCGTAGCACATCAGTAGCCATTCGGAGTCGCCCGACACGCCGAATAACTTTTCCTGGTGCGTCCAGAATATGAGTGTCAGAGAAATCATTTCGAAGCTGATGTCGATGATTTCAGAGCCGAGCACGGAGCTGCCTTTGCTGAGGAGGCGCTCGATGAAGAACATGTTTTGGAGGTGGTCGAGGCGGATCATGACGCGGGCATACAGGGTAGGCCCGTCCGTGTCTGGATCATTTATATCCGTGTCGCGGTAGATGAGGACTTTGGGGAACCGATCTAGGGCTTCCAGCTCTCTCCTCCGCAAGTCGTTTCTGGTGCTGGAGTTAGCCAGCAAGACATGCCGATGGGTACACGACCGCCACTTACAAGACTTGGTCTGTATCACCACTCGGCGTGATCTGGAGCGCGATTTCCAAAATCTGCTCCTTGATCAGAGTCAGTATCATCTTGGCTCTCATCATGGTCCCGCAGAAAATCTTGCCCCTGTTGTTCCATCCGTGCTCGTCAACATTGGGGCTATTGGCCAGCGAATTGCCGTCGCTGTTTAGCAACTCCTCGTCGCTGACATCTAGCGGCAGAGGTGTCGTGGCAAACCTGCTGCCAATGAGCGGAGGCCGGCCGGTAAATGTAGCAACGACTTTGTCGCTCTTGAAGATCATGCTGTAGAGCCGACGTTTCATCTCCGAGCTGATGGAGTGGTCATTGATCATGGAAGGCGGCGTGACGTGTAAACCAAGGAAGCTGGTCAGAGCGGCAAGCTCTCCGTGAATTCTCCAAAACTGAATGCCTATTGACGAGTCAGCTTACATGGTGGTGAAAAGCGTGGAGAGGGAAAAAAACAGACGTACTTGCATCGCCGCTGATGATGGACTGAATAATGCCGTATCTGTACAGTAGGATCGCAAGCAATGAGTTGGCCGTGGAGCCATTCTTGCATATATCCACGCACATGCCCGCACCGAGCGTATACTTATTGAGCAGCCTCCGTCGATCAGTATCACGCAGTTGCTGGGTCTCGCGGAGCTCAGCATTCTCGGGGAGCGATTTTGTGCCCAGTGCCCAGTAGCAAAACAGGAGCCCAAGCGACTCCCATCGCATCTTTTGGCCGGAAAATGACCGCAGCCACGCGATTGGATCTGTGTGCTCTTCCTGGAGTGGTGTCGAGCTGTTCCGACACAGAATCCTAGCCATGGTTGTCAGATTGGCCTGCGTCCTCGTGCCCTCGAGGACATGGCCAAACGTGATCCATAGGCTCTCGTTCAATATCTGTGCCGCAAGCCGACACCACCCATCAATTGGATTTACATTAAGCTTAAACAAAGCACTGCAGGTCGCACGATCTGGGATGGACCGCAGAATGCTCAGTGACCTAGAGGACGGGTGTTCTTCGAACAAGGCAAACTGCAGGTCCTCGGCTTGCTCCGGAGTTCGTGCACTCTGCGGCAAGACAGTCTGGGTATCCTGGAAGACGGCGGAAAAGCTGGTGGCCCCCAGATATCCCACGTTATTGTCAGGCTGAGGTGAGAAGTCGCGCGGGAGCTCAGTCGGCGGCTGCGTGGCAAGCCGTGGTGAGGGCGAAGCAGGGGGCGTAAACTTGAGCCGCTTTTGCGGCTGCTGGTCAATGACGTATATGCACGAGTCCATGATATTTCCGCGCCGGCACCTCGAACAGACGGGTAATTGATGGTCGCACGCTACCTTGCGCTTGCGACATGGTTCACACGCCTGCTGACGGCCGTTGCGACGACGTGGAGCACTCCCTTGAGCGCCGTCGAGGCGGCTGGGTTCAGGAACTGATGTCATTTGAGGGCGGCGGTACAATATGCTGCTGGCATTCTACAGCATGTTTTTGAATGCTGAGGATAAATCGGCACGGTTCGTTCCTTGTTCGATTGGCCAAGAGTGAATCATGGCAGAGCGGCATCGCAGGTGGCTTTGGAAGACGAATGGTGTAAGTCGGTGCTCGGCGCTCGGCGCTCGGCTCTCGGCTTAACGATACAAGAGTCAGTCCAAGTTGTCTGGCGCGAGTGAGGCTTGTGATGCGACAAGATTTATGTTGCCAGAGTGCTTGTAACTTTTGGCCACATTGGCAAATTGAGTGCATTTTGTCGCATCTATGCTTTGTTACTCATTCTTGTAGCCTGCATGATCACAGTCGCTGTGCAAGAGATTGAAGCCGTGGCACAATCCAAGGAGCGTCGAAACTGATCGCGCCTTCGACAGCTACATGAGCCCTGCATGTCCTAGTGATGGTCATGACGGCGTTGTTTCCTCAGTCAAACGCCCGGTGGTGCCTAGCCGCAGGCGAAGCAGATCACGGGTTTTGCGATGCCCACCAGGCAGCGAGTCCAGACGCTTTGGTGATGGCGAATGGCTTGTGATCGTCAGGTCCAATGTCGTCTTCGGTGCCGAGTACGGCCACATGCAGGTTTGCTGGGGTGAGGCTCTCTCCAAGGCACTGAGCTTGTGGAGGCTGCGCCTCACAACCTTGAGCCATGTGGAGTGCGCGATTCTGCAGAACAAATGGAAGATTCCAAAGCGACGAGGTGCAGTGCCAGGGCGCAGGCGCTGGACTGAAACATCGCCGTCTGTTCATTCATTGTTCGAGTATTTTGGTAAACATGTAAGACGCTAGGTATTTTGTGCCCTTGATTAAAGATTTCGTCCGTCTTGGCAAGACCCTGGATACTTTTAGCTGATTTCCATGGCCAACATTCCATCGAGACACTGTCAAAATGAAAGGAAAGCGACTTGAAATAGTAAAGCAAGCCGAGCGTACTCCAGCTGTAATACGGAGCGGGGACTACTCACAAAGGACTTCGATCGCCAGTCATTTTGTGGGTGCAACTATATATCACAAAAGGCCTGGCGCCACCAAGGATATCAATGGATGTCGCTTTGGTAAAGGAATAATGTTATGATGCGGCCAGTTGTGACGGAGCCCACCATCCGGATCCTGGCACACGTACTCCGTACTCCAGTCCTTTCAATGTTTACTCAAACGTCAACCAGAGTGCAAAATGAAATGCGTACCAGCCACACCATTCAGCGCCCCAGTGTTTAGTGGCACGGATGTTGCACATGCATGCATGTGCCCCCAGCCAGTGAGCCCCTGTTCAGCCACTGTTGGCGGATCGAGGGCATCCAGTCCAGATGTGAATTGATTGATGACGTCCAGAGGACGCCACAGCGACGGTGCATTCATCGTTCCGGCTTGTCGGAGTGAGGAACATCAAACCAACGCCAAGACAACACGCTCGCTAGTCCCATTACTCCTTCCCCATCTTACCCAGACTAAAATCATTGCTATTAAAGGCACTGGCCTCCCCTGGCTGCCTCAAGTTCACATTTCTTTATCCACAGTTTGCACTCCGTACTCTTTGCAGCAATCAGCATTTTGTCACAATACACTTTTGCATCATCACTGACGACCCGACAACCCGATAAACCCTGTGCGGTCGCTTTTGGTTTCCCTCTAGGTCCTGCATACATACGTCTGCGCGGGCCTCCAAGCCGACCTTCGCTGGCATTTGCCCCCGGCAATCGGTCGCATCTTGTGACCCACCCATACACTCAACATGCGGTTCGACTTCACATTCCTTGCAGCGATACTGCTGTCCAGTACTGCCGCAAACGTTATTGAACCTCAACATGCCGTTAGAATAGAAGACGTCACGCAAGGCGACGACTTGTTCAAGCGAAAAGGTGGTGGCGGTGGCGGCGGTCGAGGAGGAAGTAGTGGCGGAAGCAGCGGCGGCTCGCGAGGAGGCAGTAGTGGAAGCAGTGGGAGCAGCGGCAGTGGTAGTCGTGGCTCCGGCTCAGGTGGTGGATCGTAAGTGCTGTACCCCAACGAATCGCTACCACGGTTGAGATACTCACCATTGTTGCTTCAGGCGTGGAAATACCGCCCCTGGCTCCAATGCTGGTGGCACCTCGCGGGGAGGTTCGGGACCTCCACGTGCATTTGGCGGAGGTTCATACTACGGCGGAGGTGCGGCAAGGCCCTACAGATCTGGTGGCATTTCACCCCTCGGTGGTGCTGCCATTGGCCTTGCAGCCGGAGCTCTCATCTTCTGGCCTGGCCGTTGGCTTTACGGGGCGTATCTATATCCTTACCATAACCACTATGTCTTCCACAACGCCACCACCAACAAGGAAGAGAGCCTTCCTGTTGTTTGCGCTTGTGGCACGTATGAAGTATGCGGCTGTGATGAGAACAACACCACAATGACGGAACTTGTCGGAAACGGCACTTACGATGCTCTCAACAAGTCTCTCATCAACGTCGGGGATTACAAAGGTCAAAAGACGCTCCTAGTCAATGGAACCCTTCCCAACGGCACCACTGCGGATGGTCCAGATGAAGGCGCTGGTGTCGGTGTTGGCATGAAAAGTTTGGTTGAAGCTGCTGGTCTGTGGCCCGCTGTGGTTTGTGTTATCGCTGCCATCTGCCTTGCCTAAGCTGTGATGCGACAGCTCTGTTTGTTCCGCTTCAACAAGCTCGCCCTTGTTGGTAGCATTTGTACGATTCTTGATGACAGGTTGTGGTCAAATGATACCCAGCGGCATTAGAGATGTCAGCGATTTTTTCTCTTCCAGATATATAGTATTTTGCATTGCTGAGTATCAGCACCGCTGGGACAGCGTTTACAGGGATTTCAGACGACAACAGTTTTGGAGTTTGTCATTGAGAACAATAGACATTAGATGTATTGCAATACGAGTAAAGCCCCATGCATCACCCTTGAGATAATTTTTTTTTTTTTTTTGGGTGCAAATATATTATGCCTGCCGTTGTACTTTCCGCCTGGAATATTTCCTATGGAGCACGGTACTTTTATACCATTTAGGCCAAGCGTTGGCAACTTGGGTTGTGCGATGTCCTTGTAAAGAATCTTTCTACTCACTCAAGTGGAAAAGGCAAACCTCCCCGATAGAATCCTGATATGCAATAGCGATGCTCACAGATCTACCATCAGTTTTCTTAGACGCTTAAAACGATAGCTATATGATTTTGTACACGCCTTTGCCGTGATTTAGGGATCGAGCCATCACGTGGTGCGTGCTTTGCTGACTCAGCATGAATGCCGACAACCCCCAACTCTCTCTCCATCTTCCAACCTCAGCTGTGCAACCGCGAAGGGCGCCAAATTCAAAACCGTCGCATTCCTCGCCATTCCTGTTCCCTCTCATCGAACTTCAGCCTAAACCGTCGCGTTTAAAATTTTCTACTCAACAAAGCATGTTTTAGGCACTCTGGTGCGCGCCACCCCTCCGGAGGAAGCTCCACAAGAGTACGCGCGACCGAAAACATCATGGCCGACGACAAAGAGTTCTCTTCCTTTGACGAGAACGCTTGGAAGGCACAGGATGCTGCTGATGATCGCGAAATCGCTCGACTACTAGAGCAGAGCCAAGAAGGCGGCAACAGCTCCTTGAAGCTCGATGATACTCCGTTCGATCAATCAAACAAGGCTGATGATGCCCAAGACTTCGAAGACATCAGTGATGATGATCTGCCAGACGAGGAGCCGAGCGCCAGCACCTCGCTGGAGCTTCCGGCACTGACTGATGACGGAGGTACCAGCAACGACGCAGACGATTTGTTTGGAGAAGGGCCCTCTTCTCCGACAGACCCCATTTTGGGACCACCATCGCCAGGTCCCCGCGTCCGCGACACAGACACTGCTGATGACTCTCACCCTGTTGACTCGAGCCTTAGTTTCGCAGCCATCAACTTCGACCCTGATCCCCACCTGAACGGAGCTGCGAATCAAGATCCCGATATTCCAGCCGTTGTGGAATCACACGAAGACTTGCTGAAAGCTGCATGGCCTGCATTCAAGAAGGGGCGTGTATTGACGTGGAGTGAACTTCTGCCACCGAAGAAGGCAACATGGAAGGAGAAGAAGCCGCTAAAGAAACCCAAGCATCTGGTTACTAGTAAGCTGAACCTCGACCTCGCTGCGGATCAAGAGAAGATGTTTCGAATTCCGGGAACTGCGACTTCTGGACCGAATCACCGGGCCCTGGAATCGTCGCTTGCCGGCCTTGTTCGATGCGAAAATAATGGGTCAAATCAAGAGGAGGATAGATCACATTTTGACTTGGACCAGGAATCAGATTCCGAAACTGTTATGGGATTCACATTGCAAGATATTGATCTAGCATGCCAGGATTGGGGCGACCAAATCAACGCAGTCGAGACGGAGTTCAAGAAACGTGTCGCTGCTGAAAAGGAACTCCTTAAACCAAAGAAGCTAGTTGAGGACCACGATGATGAGTGGGATGCCGAGTTTCTGATGGATACAATGGATGAGCAACCCCAACAGCCCAAGAAAAGGAGAGCAGTCAAATTCGGACTTCCAGAAATACCTCGATATGCTGCTTCTACGTTTGATAACTTCGAAGATGTGACTCGACGAGGCGCCAAGCGTGTTCACTTAGACATGAACGACCCGCACCTGCTGCTGGACACTGACATGCATCTCCGTGCAAAACGACCTCGGCTGGATTCAAAGGTTAAACGCATGGCGAATGGCAATATGGGCCGGGATATTTCGCAGCGCTTCAATCTCTCAAACGATGAAGCGTATGAGCTGCTCAAGGAAAACCACCAGAGCAAAGTCCGCGCTACTCTGGGCAATATTTCTGTGGAGCACAGTATGCCTGCCATCAAGCTGTCGTGGCCGTACTACAAGGTCAAGCTCGGTGGCACCACAGACGAGTATCACCGCCCGCGCTTCCGTTACAAGAAGTTCTCTGGTCATACCATCAAGTTCGACAAGCCTCAGCATCACAAGCGCAAGATGATGAAGGGCAAGGCTCATGAAGTGTATCGTCTATCCAAGGATCTCAGCCTTAGCGACAACTCAACAGCTGTGCTATTCGAATACTGTGAACCCAGACCTCGAGTCTTGAACAACTTCGGCATGGGTAGCAAACTGATCAATTACTATCGGCGCAAGGACAACAATGAGGATGATCAGCTGCCCAAGCAGGAGTTGGGCGAATACCGTATGCTGCTGCCGGAAGATCGATCACCTTTTTCGCTGTTTGGAACCGTTGATTCAGGTGAAACCGTACCTACACTGCATAATGAAATGTATAGGGCGCCCGTGTTCAAGCACATGCCACGGGGCACCGATTTTCTGGTCGTCCGAAGCACAACAGGCGTAGAGGGTTCGAAATGGCATCTACACAAGATCGACCACCTACACGTTGTTGGCCAGACCTTTCCTTCCGTGGATGTTCCCGGTCCCCATAGTAGACGTGTCACGAATGCGTCCAAGAACAGAATGAAGATGCTGGCTTTCCGGATGATCAGGCATAGCCAGACAGACAACTGCCAGCTATCAGATATTACAAAGCACATAGCAGACTCCACCGACACTCAAAACAGGCAAAAGCTCAAGGAATTCCTACAATATGATAGGGAGAGTGGTGAAAAGGGCATGTGGCGCTTGAAGCCAAACGAGATCTTGCCCGACGAGAATGCGATTCGCGCCATGATCAAGCCTGAGGAGGTAAGTCTTCTGGATGCCATGCAACTAGGTATAAAGGAGCTCGAGGACGCTGGCTACGATCCCCGAAACGCCAACATTGATGATGATGTCATGGACGTCGATGCTGAAGACGAAGACGATGACGAGGGAGGAAGCAAGGCACCAAAGGGTGCCAAAAAGCCTGGCGAGAAGCAGGAAGAGACCCTTGCTGACAAGATGGCGCCTTGGAAAACTACAAAAGCCTTCATTGATGCCTGTGCCCAGAAGGCCATGCTTCAGTTGCATGGTGAAGGTGACCCAACAGGACATGGTCTTGGCTTCAGTTTCATCCGAACGTCCATGAAGGGCGGGTACATAGAGGCCGTTCAAGGTCCACTGGCGACGTCGGCTGACGCCATGGAACGTGAGAAGCGCGCTAATGGCGGCCACGCCTACAATGTCAAGAAACAGCAAGCAATGTATGAGGAGGGTATCAAGGAGATTTGGGAGAAGCAAAAGGCGACACTTTCCGACGCCCAAGAGCACGATGACAAGGATGTGGCGGTCACGGAAGACGAGGATGACAGATTCAACGTTCACGCCGCCGCAACCCCAGCACAATTCGACGATGGTACCAGTCAAATTAGTGGCTTTACATCGGCTAGTCGTCACGTGAAAAAAGCCATCCGTATTACAAGAGAGGTTCGCCTTCAAGATGGGACCACTCAGACACGAACCGAGGTCGTCCACGATCCCGTTGTCATTTCGCAGTATATGAAGCGGCGAACTGAGGCAGACTTGGAACTTAAGGAGTACGTGTTCAATATTATTAGACGCAGGCCGCGTGGGAGACCCCCTCTAGTTTGGAGGAGGCTGCCGTTGGGCGTCAAGGCACTTCACAAGTGGGCATGCCTAGGTGACATGCATCTCAGCCCCGAGAGACGACAAGCGCCGTCTCCAGGTGCTGTTGCTGATGTAATTGGATTCGAATTCCGAGCACCTGCTTACGTATATCTATCCACAGCATCTACAGCTCCCGGCCTACGGGCAATGCCGATCATGACCGTCTTGCAGGCATTAGGTATGTAGATGAGTGACTTGCCACCTTGTCACAGCAAAGATGGTGTACTTACGCGCAACTTGCTACAGAATCAAAAAGGAGCTCGAACGACTCGAAAAGAACAAGGCTCGACGACAGGCCCGAGAACAGCAAAAAGAGCTCCACCAAAAAGCCAGCGCTGGCGAAGCCGGATCACCTGGCGCTGTCGACAAGGTGCCCACTGGTACAACTCGCAAGTGTGCCAACTGCGGACAAGTTGGACATATCAAAACAAACAAGAAGTATGACACCCCCAGTTTCCCCTCCTTTATATCCATCTTTTGATTGGTGGAGCGCTGCATCGCACAAGGAGGGTCAGGCAGTCCCGACCAAGAAGCAAACCAGGAGGAAGAGCGTCTTGCATCGCTTGATGAAGTCATCGAATCGCGAAGCCCGAGAAAGGGAGAAGCGGCGTCAAATTGAGGAGAGGGCGACTGCCCGCAAAGCAAGAAAGGAGGAAAACATGGCGGAGAAGTTGAAAGTTCAACGAGAGCGTGAGCAGAAGAAAATAGAGGACGCCCGACTGCGAGAGGAGGCAAGACGGCAAGAAGACCAAGCCAGGGAAGAAAAGAAGAGACGTCAGGAAGAGCTCCGCGCGGAGAAGCAACGACAAGCAAATGAGCAGCGGCGCAAAGCGCAAGAGGAGAGAGAAGAAAGGCGCAGACTCCGTCTCGAACGCGAAGAAGAGAACCAGAGGAAGAAGGAAGAAAAGGCGAAAGCTCGTCCCAAGTTCAACTACGGAAGTTGCCGGCCGTGACAGTGTCGCACACCCGTCACTTTTGTTTTCAGGGCCCATTTTGTCGCGTCATCAATATGGCTACCACGCACAACAACTTTTTGTTTGTTTCTTGTTCATGAAGAGGTTGCTAACAGCTCTGCAACAAGGTTATGCCCCTTGCTTAACGGTACGATGAAGGCGGACAACGGCGCAGCGGAACACGGCGGCTTTGGTAATTACAGCGCCCCCACGATGAGTGCTGCCTCACCACCGTGACACGACGAATACGTGGGGGTTGGAAGGGAGGTTGGTTGGTTTTATTTTTGTTTTCTCAAAGTGTTGTTTTATTTTTATCCCGGGCCATTACGAGGTTCACTATACCAGGGTCATGTTGCAGGCGCACGGCGTTTGGTAGATAGCTCGCCTGACGGGCGAAAAGCACAGGAATAGGAACTATGGAGTTATTCATGCGTACTATTGGTGCGGCTCGAGACGGGTGATGACGGGCCGTGTTTCCCTTGGCACACACGATGCATGTGGTTTTCCTTGCTTGGCTATGTGAGTGATCTGTGCTTGTTGGTTTGGTGTCAGGGTTGTATTTGGAACAGAGCGTCGAGCATTCCGTGCCCAGAGAGCAGCCATTACGCGCCGGCTGCCTGGAACATGGGGCCACACAGCCGTTTATTCTGTTCGACTGCCACTCGGCCATTTCGCAACCACTAGAATGGCAAAAGGTGTGAAGGGCAGGTCAGAGCGATGCGGTTTCGAGTTTCTACAGGACCTCGTCGAAACGCGTTTTGGGCAGGTGGCGGCTCGTTTGTTGTCTTCTCACGACCTCAAAATAGCACGCAGGCCCTACAAGCTGTGACGAATCTCCTCCTCTCGCTAGGCAAGTTGGTTGGGCGTCATGCAGGCGCGTGTACTATCTGCTTGGTTGGTCTCTTTGTGCCCTGCATCACCTTGATGTGCCTTTTGTTCTTTTTTTTTTTAATTCTCCCGCAGACGCCAGCTACTACTGTATTACATACACTGGTTCGATTCCCACGCCGTCTTTTCCGGCCACCATGTCTCCCACCTGGTTCCCGATCGTGCTCGTCGAAAATACTCACTCGCCATGGCATGCGGCCTCTCTCGCGGCAGCTGGGTTCGCCCGCGGCAAGGCAAAAGCGCCTACCTAACCTACCTCCCGCCAGAAATCATCTGCATGGTTGTCCGGGAGCTCCCCGCGGCAGGGGACAAGGCGGCCCTCTACAGGACCTGCGCGGCGCTCCACATCGCCCTGGTGGAGGAGGAGCTCTTCCGGCACCCGGAGCCCAGGGACGTCAACGACATTCTCAACTGGGCTGTGGAGAGGGCGTGTCTGCGGACGGCGCGGAGGGCAGTCGCGTACGGCGCCGACGCCGAGGCGTCGAGGAGGAGCGACCGCGAGACGCCGCTCATGACGGCGTGCCGGGGCGGGAATCTCGACATGGTCAGGCTGCTGGTGGAGGCGGGCGCGGACGCTAATAATCGGTTCAGCCGGGACGGGAGCACGCCGGTCGTGCTGTCGGCCGGGGCGGCGCACGACGAGGCCGTCGTCTTCTTGATGGCGCACGGGGGGGATCCGGCGAGGCGCAATCGCTACGGGGAGACGGCGCTTCACCTCGCCGCCAGGAAGAATAACCTCCGCCTGGTGCGGATTCTGCTCGCGTCGGGCGGGGTGGACGTGAACGCGGCATCGGTGACGCGATCCACGCCTCTTTTCGAGGCGATACAGGTTGGGAACGTGCAGATGGTGGAGGTGCTGCTTGCATACGGGGCGAGCGAAGAGATTGACGAGTTGAACGGTGGTTTCGTGTTTACAAAGGCGCTCAAGAGCCGCGGTACGAGTCTGATGAAGGCCTTGCTGGAGCTGCGCATCCGTCCAGACGTCGCGGATGCCAAGGGACGAACTGCGTTGTCTTGGGCGGCCGAGTATGGGCATGCGATGCAAGTCGAGATGCTGCTTGAGTCCGGCGCAGGCGTCGACACCCAGGATGCGCAAGGCAAAACACCACTCATGTATGCCGCCGTGGAGGCAAGGATTCAGGTCATGGAGACGCTACTTGATAGGGGTGCGAGCTTGACTATTTCTGACAGATACGGCATGAAGGCGGCTTGTCATGCCGTACAGTCTGAGAATTGGCAGAGCGTGGGACTCATTCTTGACCGTGGAGAAGATGTTCTCTGTGGGGCTGGCAGATGCGCTCGGCTGCTATTGCAGATGGCTGGGCAGAAGGACAACATGGGTATTGTATGTTAACGGGGAGTATTGTTTCGCTCTGTAGTCAAGTGAAATTACAAGCATGATACGAGTATCGTGCAAGCGTGAAATCTGATAGCCAGAAAAATAGACCGTCTGTACACGCATCGTAACGCGTCAGACGTACCAGCGCAATTGGTGCCGCGCCACGGCCCGCTAGCCAAGGCCATCTCGCGATAGCCTCAGCCACTGTTATTATGGAAGCAAATTATAAACCTATTAACTTTGCGCCCGTAACTCACGCCGGGTCACGCTAAAAACCTAAAATGCCCACACACGTAGTATATCTATGAGGTCTGCCTCGTCCGTATTCTAGGTCGACCCTGTTCCTCTCCATCTAAGTCATCTGCCTCTTCTACTATTAAGACCCAACACAACTAATCGTGAGTCCCTGCTTCCACACATCTCCCACAAGCACTTGCTGACATCGCCCACAGCTATCTATAATCCAACACTTGTGTTGGGCTTCTTGTCATTTTTGGCCATATTTGTGGTCTCTTGGTGTATGATAGTTTAATTGTAGATAGCTGTGGGCGATGTCAGCAAGCGAGCGGTCGCAGTGCTTGTGGGAGATGTGTGGAAGCAGGGACCCACGATTGGTTGTGTTGTTGTGGCAGGGTCTTTAGCAGCTTCCTTGCTTCTGCGTTTAGGTTCTGCGTTCATGGAAGCCTTCTTTTCCAGGTCCCTGATCATCTGGTGACCTCCTTGATTTCCTTAAAATTAGGATTTATAGCAGAAGGGATGCCTGCCTCAAGGCCAAAAATCCTAATTTCTGCTATAAATCCTGATTTTAAGGAAATTAAGAAGGTCAACCGAATGATCAGGGACCTGGAAAAGAAGGCTTCCATGAATGCAGAGCCTAAACGCAGCAGCAAGGAATATGGGTATATAAAGTCGTATATTTGCACCTCGGCCGGGATGCGGATCCGAAAGCTCGTGAACTTGTGGAAGGCATGGCTCCTGCATGGCAGCCTGCGTCAGTGGCGTCGGTGGCATGGAAAATACTTGATATTTGAAGGCGGCAAATGGCGGAGAGAATTTGTAATAAATTGTAACATACATAGAATCCAGTTCCAAGGAACCGCGAGGGACATGGTACTTGGTGTTGTGGCGTTGATAGATGGCAAGGGGGATTTGTGTTTGTGGGCCGTGTTTGAAGCCACCTTGTGCCAAGCCTTCCGGTCGTCTTCTTCCCAACCCCTTGGATTTGCAGTCAACTTGGATGTAGGGTAGTTGCCAACCGCTGCGAGGTGTCCCCCGTTGGGGAATAGTCCACAGCTTGACGGTCTGGATGAAAGAGCATCCATCGAATTGGCCCAGAAAATCAGGCTGGAACTCTACCGTAGAATAACGGTCGCAAACGCTGTCATGAGTCGTCAAGCTGCAGCGTGACTGAGCGGAGGTGGTCGGGGCAGGCAGGCCTTCACTAGAAGCACGTCACATAAAGTTATTTTTAGATGCTCTGTTATCTATGACGGAGCCTCGGGAGGGCGGGGGCCATGCCGTCGACGCATGCACAGGGCTGTGCGATCACTGTAGTATTATGTATCGACGTTTTCCCACTCAACGTGTTACTACTCGGTGCATACAGTCGAGCAGTTTGCCTTTATGGAGGAGCCAGGTTGCCCGCATGGCTAGAGGGGACGTGCCATGTGCACCGTGCGTGCCCTGTGAGCCTGTGAGCGCTTACACAGCCTTGCTTGACAGACGGGGTTGGTGATGATGTATGTTGGCGGCATACTCCAGCCAGGAGCCCAACAAGCATTCTATACCGCTCAAGAACAAGTGTCCGGATCGAGTCCGATTGCAAGTGCCGCCGTGTCGTTGTTGTCGATACCACAGCGATGACGCGAACCGTGTTTTAGCCGCGAGGCTTCTTTGGCGGCGGCTGTCCCCTTACTCCGTCCATACGCAGGACCTGCACGCTTGTTTGCAAACATAGTTACAGCTGCCACGGACCAGGTCGCGGGAGTCGAGCGACGGCGTGGCGGATCTCGCAAATAGTACGGAGCACACGGGTGACATTTGCTGCGTCATAAAAATAGCAACCACGTGGATCCGTCCGCGCCAACGCCTGCGAACCCTGCCTGTCTCTTATGAACACGGTCCCAAAAGTCACTGCCCAGGCCCGAGTTTCGACGTCAAGTTCAGTTGCTCAGTCTCCCTACAGCCGGAGACGTGACAGATGGCTCGGTTGGTGATGCGGGATGCGGGATGCGTGATGCGTGATGACAAAAGTCCATTCGTCGCTGAAGCGCTGGCCTGTCAAGTGTATGCCCAATGGGGGTGACAACAGGCCTTCGCTGTAACCTCCAGTTGGTCCGTCCCGACACTGAGTGTCTCTTGCTGTCGCAGCACAAGGCGAACGAGTCGTATCGCCATGTAGATCTGAGGCAGAACATGACCGAGTTTGACACAACTGCGCAGAGCACAGCAGGACATGCAATGCCATCTGAACACTGTTTCGACCCTGCCTCTGTTGTTTCGGCTGTTGTTCAATGGACTGCACTCTGATCCCAATCGACCGCTGGTGGCGACCGAGTCCTTGCCTCATGTTAAACTTTGAACAAGAAGCGTGAAACTATTGCTACCAAAGCGCGTCTCCTGCGGAACCCTGATGTCAGCACAATCAAACAAATCTGGCACGAGCATACCCTGTAATTGCCCACATGAATGTGAGAGTAGTATCATTGCTGACTGGGTGCCAGTTTGCTTTCCCCGTGGGCGGCGCAGAGCGGCGGCACAGCCTCGACGTCACGGTGCTTTGTACAGCACGGAGCGGGCTTCATGGAAACAGCCACGTATTGGGCACAATCATGTCTGGACAATCGTGAGCGGTAGTGTTTGCCAAATTAGATCGTGGTTCATCCTTCATGTGCAGGCGATCAAGGCCGACGTTCATTCAACCAGCCCCATCCGACATGTGCAGCATGCTCCCTGACGACCTGAAGAAGGAGCAGCCGGCAGGGTTGAAGGGATGATGAAATAGGTTAGACGTCACCACATGCAGCCAAGAGGGAGGAAAGTGCAGGGCGGATCCAGCCCTGCCACTTGCACTGACTAGGCAGGTCCCATGAGTCAATTTTCAGAAGAGAGGAAGGAAGGATCGAGAGACACCAAGGGCCTTGCAAATCGTATCAAGCACAAAATAGTGCCGAGACTGAGAGACAGAGACGGACGGAGCAAGGCGGGAGGGATTGGACCCTGACAATAGAAAGAGCCAATGTTGGAACGTCGAAAGAAATGAAGCCAATGGAAAGGGGAAAAAAAAATAGCAAACAACTCGCACCACAATAGCTAGGATGACGCGCATTTGCGGCAAGCACCCGAAGCTAAATCGTCAAGTCCATGGTACCGAGTATTTCTATGGAGTACCAACTGCGCAGCTCATCTCCCCCATGTCCTGTGTAACTCTAACGTACCTAACCTGGGAAGGCACCTTGGTAGCTACCAACTTACTTCTCCGACCGAACCTACCGAGTGCGGAGATGGATATGGAGAATTGAGTGCGCAATCAATAGTAGTACTAGTATTGACCGTTGACGAGGGGCAACGGCCCATAAAAGACTCTATATTATCAATGCATTATAGCATTAAAAAAGTGCATCAAGTGCATTGCCATCGAGATGAAAGCAAGTGGGAAGAGGAAGGAACCCCCGACGCTCGCCATTGACCTCCCTTTGCCCACAGGACGTACGATAATGCCCATTCTTCCTCACGAGATTTTCCCCCCTCGACTACAACCAGTTCAATATTCACACCAACTTCTAATACTAGGACCAGACGTTTTGGTCGCAAAACTGGTCTGGCAACACAGGCGCTTTTCTGGCCATCTCTCGCGTCCTTGCGCTCCGCCACACTCCGCGAACCCATGAACAAGGTGCCGTTGCTCTGGTCGGGTCGTTTGCCCCCATTTAAAGCGTCAAGCCACCAGCCAAGAGATAAGCACGACAAACAACGTTAGTCGGCCTTGGGTCAACCTTGGGCGCATGGCTGCCACGCCTGCAATGAGGGCGAAGGCTGACTAGTCGGGGAGCTAGTCGGGGGACCAGTCGGATGACAAGCCCACCCATTCGCAAACGAGCTTGTCCTTTGTCTATTGTATCACACGATACATGGCAGGTCGCGCCAGTTCGAACCACTTGGCCCCGTTCCGCCGTGTATTGCACGATAGGACAGGAACAAAGACAGCCTCGCGCCACTGGCATCAAGCAAGATGAATACTGCGGCAAACCGTGTGCAAAGAAGAGACGCGCGCACGCGCACCCATCGCCAAGGACACAGACGACACAGACCAGCATGGTGCCTCGATCTGACGTTATTGTGCCGAGTACGGAGTATATAGAGCACCAAGCACTCCGTTTGAGACTCGGGCCAAAGAACACCCCCCGCTACCGGGTCTCCGTCTCCACGTCCACGGACGATTCGATATTCTGCTGAGATCTGCCGAGTAATAATGTAGTAGGTACGGGACACGAATGCTGGAAGCGATTGGCGCGCGCCCTGTTTGTTTGTCGAGAATGGATTTCGAGGCAAAATTGGCTGCCCACATTTGGCCTGGGTACAATGGCGAGGATCACCATCGTCCGCCCCCCATCAGAAAAAAAGCCATCAGCCCGACCCTTGCCGTCTTGTCTCGTCCTCTCGAGCAAGCACTGTGACGGGAGAGCTGCCCATTCGCGCGGCCGGAGAGCTGCTGGAGCTGCCACGGCAAGCCGTTGCATGTACTACGACTGCTACAAGTACTCCGTAGTACATCTATGTATGTACATGTACATACGTCCCTCTCTCCCCACTCTCTTCGTCCTCTGCGACCGAGACGCTGGCACACCTTGCGACGTTGGCACACTCGGGACCCTGCGATTCCCCACTGCCCACTCACCCGCTCTGCTCTCCCGCTTCCTTTCTTCTAGCCCTCTCCGTCTTCTTTTTTCCCTTTCCCCCTTCCAGTCCGAACATGATCACGTCTATTATTAGAAGCCTCCAACGCCAGATCCAGCCCCATCCTGCACCTTCGCCTGCCTTGTTGCTGAAAACCTCCAAGTAGTCAACTGCGCCAGGTACCGGGCTATTTGACCTGTTTGCAGGGTCCCATCCAACCGTCCTTGTTGGACTTGTCTGCGTGTTGGAGCCGTTGCGACCACCTGCATTTTTGACTTTGCGGCTGTCGTCGAGACACCTCACCACCTCGCTAGCCGCTGCGACATATCATCACCGACCTTGCCACTACGAGCTTCTGCTGCTTCATTGACACATACGCCTGCCGACTCGAAGCTTCTTCTCTCCGCGTCGTCTTCAAGCTTCGCCCTGTTGCGTCACTCCTAGCCCTGTTTCGCCAGGTTCCCTTCCCTAGGGTTTGTTTAAGCGTAATCAGAACTTGGCGCCCTTCTTCTATCATTTGTCTCATATTCGCCACTTTTTTTTTCCCCTTCACGCCAAACCGCTGGCAGTATTGACTTGTCCCATTGTCGTGACTCGCGAATCGAACCAACAACTCGCAGCATCGCCGTCTACGCCAGCCATCCCTCGAGTCGTGCGCACGCGTCCGTACCCTGTCGACGCCGGGCAGATTGTGCTGTATACCGACCTAGGCGCAGACAGACGGCAAATACCAAACTCTGCCTTGCAAGTGTCCTTGACTTTCTCGTGGCGGTAATCCCCTCGACCGCAGCCTCCTGTAAGCTGCAGCCATTACGGGCGCGCGGGCGCAAGTCCCTTCACCACCTATCCCAGCTCCGGATTGCGTCCTGAACGCTGCATTTTATTACGGTCGTGCTTCGGTGCGCATTACGTCACCATGGGTCGAAGAAAGATTGAGATTAAAGCTATCAAAGACGATCGGAACCGATCAGTGTATGTTGGAGCATCTGTCACTCGCGCCGCAAACTCAACAACTAACCATGCCTGTTTCTGTAGGACCTTCTTAAAACGAAAAGGCGGCTTGTTTAAGAAAGCGCACGAGTTATCCGTATTATGCTCCGTTGACGTTGCCGTTTTCATCTTTGGAAACAATAAGAAGTTGTACGAATACTCATCGTCAGATATGCACCAACTTATTGCCAAATACCAATTTGTAAGTCGCCACATGATCACCGTGGTTGTCTTTCCAAAACGCTGGAGCAACGCGGAACTAACCCATTGCCTCTAGCATGGCGTTCCCAACGAACATAAGGGACCTTCAGATTTTAATGGGGGCGACGACGACGACGACGACGATGGTGATGGTACTCCTCCGCGAGGACACGAAGGCTCTGAGCACCAAATGATGCCTCCTCAGTTCCACGGCCATGGCCACAGCCAACCTCCATTCGCCCATATTCGCCATCATACTCCCTCCGCATCACCGCCCGTGCCGAATGGCGGACCATTTCAAGCACACCCAGGCCACCCGGGGCCTAGAGGTTCCACTCCACAACCGCCGATGGGATCACGACCTGGTTCTAGGAATGATATGCGAAGAATGGCGCCTAACAGTATGGTGCCCCAACCTCATGGTGCACATCCTGGAATTACATACATGCCCACACCTCCAATTTACCAAGGATCGAATCAGCCTGGCATGATGGGACCGCAACCGGCCGGACAATATCCCTATGCACCTCAACACCAACATCACCCGCACCACCACCATCACCAACAACAACAGCAGCAGCAGCAGCATCAGTCTTATGTGGACGATAGGAGACCCTCTGCTCCGCCAGCATATGCTCCGCAACCGCCACCCCATGCTATTCCCGTCGCATCCCGACCTGAGCCATCACCGCCTCACACTGGCAGTCAGCAACAGCCGCTGGCTCCTCAACATCCTGTACCGCATATTTCTCCTCCTCCACAGCCTGATCGGCGACCTCAAGATCCTCCGCCCCCGCCGCGCGTTGAACCCAAGACCGAACCTTTGGACCGACAGCCATTAGGGTTAAATACTGATATTGCCATCAAGAAGCTGCCGCAAAGAAAGTCACACAGCATATTTACACCCATCGAGGAGAACCGATCTATTCTATCACAACATCTGGCTTCTTTTGCAAGCGAATCTCAAGGTATCAAAACAGAATCGAATCGTTCTCAATCTGTAGATGCCTCATCCCGCGGCGGTCCATCGGCATCCCCACAGCTAAAGCGATCAAGTACACAAAACAGCCTCGACAAGGCTCGAGCCGCATCTGTTTCGTCAGGGCCAGAAAGCGCATTCACGCCCCCTTCAAGATCAAACAGTCTCAAGATTGGTGGTCCTGGCGGTGGCTCACGACCCAGAGGCCCTCGTCTAACTGTCCAGATTCCCGACGGTGCATCAGAGCCAGGCAGTGCCGGTGGCGAATCAAACTCTCCTCATAACCCAACCATTACACCAACTCAAGCTCCTCGACATAACTCGGTCGTTCTTCCACCACCGTCTCCTTCCGCATCGGCTCTCCTCTCCGCCGGTGCCACGGGCCCGCCGAATCCTTTTGCTCGACCGCCACCCCAGCAAAACGTTAACGGTGAGACGCCAGTGTCAGCATTGCCTTCACGATTCCTCGGTCACGAGCTTCTACCGAGCCCTGGTAGCTTTTACCAGGATTGGAATTTTCGCGGAAACGATAGCAACACGTTGCCCAGTCCGCTCAACTTTGCAACGCCTGTTGTGGGCACCGGGCCTAGCTTTCTGAGGGATGACCACCATGGCAGCGGGGCCAACAACAATAGCAGCACAAGTAACAACAGCAGCGGTAGTACAGCATCTACCGCAGCTACTACCACAAATACTACAGCGACAAGTGGCACAGTGTCGACTGGTGTCCCACTGAGAATGACGAAACGCAAGAGCCCCGAGTTTGGAGGCGGGGGCCAAGGCGAAAGTCAAGAAGATGCAACTGAAGCCAAGAGGCTCAAAGTCGAGTACACATGAGAGAACTGTTGGGATGAATTTCTTTCTGTTTGGGTTTACTACGAGTAGCCCTTGTGAAACTGATACCCCGTTTTTCTATGTACATGCTGATTATTTTTGTTGCTTACCAACTTGGAATGACAGCTTTGTTTTGTATATCAGGGAAAACAGCCTGGGTTCCTGTCTCTTTTTTTTTTCCTGACAGAACTGATGGTTGGATCTTTATTATTTTTTTGTTTATTTGGTGGTCTTTATATTCCAGGCTGATATGTAGCCCGTGTTAAGGGGTCCTGTGCGGAATTTGGATTGGCATTTGTTGTTTTGTTATTGGCAACAGTGTGCAACATTTTTGGAAAGAGATACGGACCATTATCGAGGTTGTTTGAATGTGCGGTAAGGCTATGGTATGACCTTGTAGATGTGATGTGGTATAGGCGTTTGTTTGCAGCATGATTAGACTTGTTGAATGGATTGTTAATGAGTGAGGCGACGAAAACGTGTCGTTGCGACAGTGACATGGTCCGCTCTGCTTGGTGACTGCATTGCGTGCTACGATATACCTAGAATTCGAGAGCCAGTCTGCGACGGCGGAGCGAGCATCTGTCTATATTGCGTCGTTTGTTGATTCATGATCCCTTGTATCTTGTACGTCCCGTGACGCCATTTAAATCGTCTGTAAAATCACTTCGTCACTTCATCACTTGTATGAAATTCCATGCCAAGACAAGCATGGAAAAAAAAAAAAAAAATCAAGGCCCTCGTACCATTCATGGCCCTACGCGTAGTTGACAACGCCCCTGATGATCCACTGGGAACCATTACCGTTAGCGTCGAGTCGACGGAGTGGTCACACGAGGCACTTACCAGCTCGCCATTTGAAACCCGACTGGCCACCCGGTCGACGGCGACGCGGTCGGGCATGAGGACCCTCTGGCCGTCGCTCTCCTCCTCCCACCATATCTCCCTCCCGGCGAGGGTCTTTGCCTTTTCGCCTCGCGGCCAGGGGCTCTGGGCGACGAGGTGCGCCTCCACGAACCGCAGGAGGTTCTTGTTGGCGCGGTCCTGGCCCCCCGTGCCGTCGTAGGCCTGGGACCCGAGGGCGCGGTAGTCGGCGGGCGACTCCCACGGCTTGCGGGGGAGGCTGTCGACGGCCGAGTTGAGGGGTGCGAGGACGGTGGTGCGGGCGGACGGGTCGGCCAGGAGGGACGACGTCGACTCGCAGAGGCGCGTGAAGGACGAGAAGGACGATATGGAGCGCAGGGGGCCGATGGTGTCGCTGAGCGAGATCTGCGGCTGGGCCTTGGGCTCGTACTTGTTCTCGTGGGCGTCTTGGTCTTTGGAGGGAGGCGCAGGCGGGCTGCCGCCGGTTTTGAACTTGATTGCTGGCGGAGGGTTTTCTTGCGCGTAGGACTTGTTGTCCGGCTGGGCGGGGAGGCGGTCGCCGCCGGGCATGATGGGTTGCTGCTGGGCGAGAGGGTTGAAGGCGGCAGAGGCGGCGGCGGCGGAGATGAGGCCGGCGATGAGGGGTTTCATGCCGCTGGTAACTTATCAAGGGGACGTTTGGTGTAGCGGCGCTGGGGATGGGAATTTGGCGGTTGTGACTGGGGGAAATTGTTTGGAGCGTGGCGGGTGATTACACCAGTGTCCTGACTGTCTGGGGATGTTCGGATGGCGACGAGTACGTCACGAGAGAGGGTTGTTGAGGAGAAAGTGGAAATCTACCAGACGGATTAGGCAATGCCCGCCGGCTCTTGCCCCGCCCACAGAGGACATGCTACCGCTGCCGTGAACGATTTGAACTTGCGGGGACCCTGAGTCGAGATGTGTTGATTCAACTGTTTCGTGTTAGCACCAAAGGGTGACCCTTGAAAAATGCATGGAATTATTGATGTGGTTTACTGGGGGCGCATAGCGATGGCCGTTTTGCTGGCAGGCGCAAGGGAATCTGTGGCGGCTGGTTGGTGGAAATGGAATCAACCGGCGGGTATTGAGGCTCGGTAAATGAGACGATTGAGACGATGTCGATGCCGCAATCGGACCTCGTTGTGTTTGAATTGTTGGTTTGCTTGTTGGGATGCGCGTTGGAAAATGGTGCAGAATGACAGTCGATTTCTCAAAAACTAAACTCGAGGTGTGCGGTGAGCAAAGTGCGGCATTGTCGACACATGTCAAGAACTCGGTGTCCATTGCAAGCGACTTCCCCAGACCGCTCCAGACTAAGCTATATTGAGTCGAGTCCCCGGACTCTACTCTCCGCGGGGAAATGTGTTGCTTGCCAACCGTCGACACTTTGTGAATCACGAGAGCCGTCTGGGGTCGTGGCAAATACTACAGACACGGGGCCTTTCAACATGTGAAAGTGGTGGTGGCGTGTCTCGCTGCGGACTGTTGCAGCTCACGAGGCTGCGGGTGGCCAATGGGCAAACCGTCATTCTGGTCATTCGCTGACTTGATTGAGAAGCCAATTGGCCAGCGTGGTGGAGATGGTTGACTGGTAAGACGTGGAGCCCCAGGTAACTACCAAGGCTTTGCATTGGAGTCAGAGTGGAATTCACATGTCAGCCCAGATGTGAAGCATGGCAGTACTTTCGTCCAAGCATGTGCGCTTATGGCGTATGGACACAATAAGATTATGCTGCAGTGAAATAATATCCGACAGTTAAAACCAATGCAACCCGTGGACGCAACGCTTTTTAAGCGGAGGAGGGGGAGAGAATACTGGAAACCGTGACGGGACAAGCGACTTCGTTTGCCTGGGTGGGCAGCTGGGCTCGGTGTACATGGTGTGTGCGGGATGAAGCCTGTCGCCATCATCGACTAACTCTTGGAAGGCATAGACACGCTGACACGGTGCTTAAGCCTGGCTGACACTGAATCGACCGCGAGCAATTGGGTTTGTCAATCGTTCCAACAACCGAGAGAGCTCTGCCGGGTCCTTGTGATTGGGGTCCGACGTTGTTACAGAGCTGATCGGAACGAGTGGTCGAACTGGCCTGTCCGTTCCCGTCCAACACTGGGGACCACAGGCCCGACCACTCCACAAGGTGAGCAGGTCGGTGCATGCGATGCGGAGAGGGTTGGAGAAGCTCGGGCACAGAAGCCACTGACAATGAAATTTGTCTTCCCAGTTAAATCATCGTGTTTTAAGGGTAAAAAGCCGGCGTGATTTTGCCTTCTAACATGTGTGCACTTGTACATCCTGACAGCATCTTCGGTTGCTCCTGCCCTTTGTCTCCTGCTGGCATCAGAGAGGGAAGGAACACCGGTCACGCCAGCCGACTCGTAGTGGGGCCACGCTGCCATTTAGACCACTCACAGAGCTTCCATATGGGTACGCTTGCCCACACTTCTGCTCCACGGCAACTGTCGCCGCTCGCCTCCTCTGGGGCGTGGCCGGACCCCCCCATTCCCAGCAAGCACGACCCATGGCTCTTGCCCCAGGAAGCCAGAACAGCCAAACTTCGACCTCGGCTGTCTGGACTTCTGGAGTGGGCTGCTTCCCCGTCCTCGGCGCAAAGCCTCCCATTCCATCTCACGCCCCAGAAACCGAGAAACTTCTTAAAACTCCCATCACCGAGATTCCCTTCCTGACCCTTCATTTCATCCTCCCCATCACCTCTGTCCTGCCACCATCCCATTCTCCCTATTCCCGCTGTATATCCTTGCTCTCTCATCCTTCGAGCACAAACAGCAGCGTCGTTTCTCTCCCTTCTCAAATATACCCCCGCATACTCATACACCATGGCTCCTCGTGTGATTGTCGTCGGTGGTGGCCGTAAGTTCTGCAGATTGATGTTTCCTGTGCGATTGTAACATTGGCCCTGTCATTTGGTTGGCCTGGCTTTGCTTTTGCGCGATGAGCCTGACATGGAAGTTCGGCATGTTTGGCGACATGTGGCGACAACGGCGGGAATATCCGCAAAAGCAAATGCTTGCTAGCGAAGCTGACTGCCAGTGTTGCTCATAACCCTGTATTACAGGAAGCTAACCATTTGTTCTCGCATAGTGTCTGGCCTGAGCGCTGCTCACACCATCTACCTGGCAGGTGGCAATGTCGTTGTCCTGGATAAGCAGGGTAAGTAGAATCGCGATTCTTGATATTTCGCCTGGGCCATGCCTTGATTCCGCTGTGACGAGTTTCACGAGTGCTATTTCACAGCCGGAATGGTGGAAACATGCGAAATCTGGCATTTTGGCTTCCATGGCACGTCCTAGCCATTTCCATATACTGACCGACATGTGCCTGCGTACAGGTTTCTTCGGAGGAAACTCCACCAAAGCCACATCCGGTATCAACGGTGCCTTGACAAGAACACAGGTCGAGCACGGCATTCCCGACAGTGTCAAGCAGTTCTACGACGATACCCTCAAGTCAGCCCGTGACAAGGCTCGCCCCGATCTCATCAAGGTCCTTACCTACAAGTCTGCTGCTGCTGTTGAGTGGCTCCAGGACGTGTTTGACCTCGACCTCACTCTCGTCTCCCGTCTCGGGTAAGTTTTATACATTCGCACAACCCATCCACATAATTTCGGCATTTCAACTGTCTACGGGCGGATTTTGGCGGGAAGCTGAGATGGAATTCCATGGATCATGAAGTTAACGTTGTACAGTGGTCACTCGCAGCCCCGAACCCACCGTGGTCATGATGCCAAGTTCCCTGGTATGGCCATCACCTACGCCCTCATGCAGCGCATCGAAGAGCTCTCCGAGACCGAGCCTCACCGAGTCACGATCATCAAGAAGGCTCGCGTCACCAATCTGAACAAGGATGGCAACACCATCACTGGTGTCACCTACGAGGCCGACGGCCAGACTGCCTCTCTCGACGGCCCTGTTGTTCTGGCGACTGGCGGTTATGCCGCCGACTTTGGCGAGACTTCTCTGCTCCAGAAGCACCGCCCCGATACCATGGGACTTGCCACCACCAACGGCACCCACGCCACTGGTGACGGCCAGAAGATGGTCATGGCCATTGGCGGCAATGGCATCGACATGGACAAGGTGCAGGTCCATCCCACTGGCCTGGTCGACCCCAAGGACCCTGGATCCAAGTGGAAGTTCCTGGCTGCCGAGGCTCTCCGTGGTGAGGGTGGTATCCTTCTCAACGGCGATGGTGACCGATTCTGCGATGAGCTCGGCCACCGCGACTATGTCTCGGGCATGATCTTCAAGGAGAAGGACAAGGGCAAGTACCCCGTCCGCCTTATCCTCAACTCCAAGGCCTCCAAGACACTCGACTTCCACACCCGCCATTACTCTGGCCGTGGTCTCATGCGAAAGATGACGGGCCAGGAACTGGCCAAGGAGATTGGCTGCACTCCTGACCATCTCCAGAAGACCTTCCAGACGTACAACTCCATTGCCGACGGCAAGCAGAAGGACCCCTGGGGCAAGAAGTTCTTCCACAACATGCCCGTAGATATCAACGATGACTTCCACGTTGCTCTTATGGAGCCCGTCCTCCACTTCACCATGGGTGGTATTGAGATCAACGACAAGGCCCAGGTCCTCAACCAGGAGAAGAAGCCCTTTGACGGCCTCTTCGCCTGTGGCGAGTTGGCTGGTGGTGTTCACGGCGCCAACCGTCTGGGTGGTTCTTCGCTGCTCGGCTGCGTCGTCTACGGCCGTGTTGCTGGTGACTCGGCCAGCAACTACCTCTTCCAGCAGGCCCTTTCCGGCACGGCCGCTGGGGCCGCCGCCCAGCGTCTGGGACAAATCTCTCTTCACCTCGATCCCTCCGCCCCTGGCAAGCTGACCGTCGAGTGGGCCAACGGTGGCTCGGGCTCCGGTGCTGTTGCCGTCCAGCAGCAGGCCGGCGCCGCTCCTGCTGCTGCCGCCCCCGCCGGTGAGTCCGCCGCCAAGGCCAAGCCCGACCCCAAGGCCTTCAAGATCCCCGAGACCGAATACACTATGGAGGAGGTGGCTAAACATAACAAGGAGGGCGACCTGTGGGTGGTAGTTAAGGGCGTCGTCATGGACCTCAGCAACTGGCTCGACGAGCACCCCGGCGGTCCCCAGGCCATCAAGAACTTCATGGGCCGCGACGCTACCGAGGAGTTTGAGATGTTGCACGACGACGAAGTTATCCCCAAGTACGCCCCCGAGCAGGTCATTGGCCGTGTCAAGGGCCAGGAGCCAACGCTCGAGTTCTAAGCGATTTTGGTAAAAGCAGTGACTCGGGTAAGGGATTCGGCCTGGAAGGGCTTGTGTACTAATGATGAACAATGGGGAGCAGAGAGTCGAGAGGCGTTTTCATTTGTTTTGTCTTTGGCTAAAATGAACGCGGGGTTTATATGCACATAGAACATGAACAGATGGGAAAGCTGGTCAAGGATGGCGTGTGATGAGCAAGAGAGAAGAGCAACGAGGAGACTGAGGTTTAGGAGGCAAGAGCTGAGGATAAAGCATCTCGGCGTGCCTGGGCATGATTCCCCTCGTGCCGGATGTCATTTCAGACCAGCACTTGTAGGCGCATTTGGATATTTGTTTTTGCTGTCGATGTTTTCTCTCTTCTTTTTTCATTGTACTGATAGTCGGGTCCGCATCAATCGACATGTAAAAGCATAATTTTGAGATTTCTTGCCGGCGTTTTGTGACATGGAGTGTATGAGGTACTGTAGCATTCTTCGGTGACGCACGCACGCATCGGATGGAACAAGGTGCCAGAGAACATTGAAGTAGAGGTAGCAAATGAGGCAGGAGTCGTACTTGATGTATAATGAATGGTCTCGTCAATTGTAGTCTGGGAGCGGCTATTCGAACACGTGGCCGATGCTAGTGTTCCGACTGTTCGGTATAAGCAAGGACTGCCCCCGCCCGCATTCGAACAAGCGCGTGCCAAAAAGCCGCGGCAATATACAACATACGGCGGCAATAGCCTATCCGGACTGACGCCGCTGCAAGATCAGATGAAACCTTAATCTTGGCAGAATCAATAGCGCCTCGGGTGTATGTTGTGTTAATTAATGCCTATCTACCCATTCCCTAAGGGCAAGTGCCGAGCGACGTGTCTCCGTTGCTCTCTGTTGATAACGAAGCGACCGTTGGGGAAGCATCAAGTGGGCCTGGGCTGGGGCGTAGCGTTCGTATTCCGGCGCGCGGTGCAGGTGCATCACGAGGAGACGGGGACGGTGTAAGGCTGAGATGGGTGCCAAGAGCGGGAATGGGAATTGGCGTATGCTACGGGGGTTCGGTGGTATATGTTGCCGTTTGGGCGAGGAATTCCCACCGTGGATTGATACCGGTAGGGTTTCAGGGGTTGTCGAGTCAAGCGTTTAGGCGTCGGTAATGGCTATTGGGCTGGCGTGGCGCCGCGCGTCGTGGCATGCTTTGCTCTACATGTATCTACTATTACGTGCCTGAGTTGTTCACGTGGAAATCTTGGGTTTGGCTCGGCTGCGCAATCTTGATGAGTGCTAGTAGGAACAGGGTGTTTGTGTCACGGCACCTGCGCTGCCAATATGGAGGAGGCCCTGGCAGCTCGTCATCTTTACGCATCACGATTCACGGCATCTTGCGACCGGCATTCTCGTCAGTCCAGCACCTTGTCTGTATTACTGGGGAGAATTTGCCCCCTCGGTGGCTGGCTACTGCTAGGAAGAAAACCAGACTGTCAATTCTCTCTGTGATGGGACTGTGCTACAGGGACCCCTTGTCGGACAAGTAGTCTGGCATCTGGTGTGCGGGGGCGACGTCGACGTCGTTTTGCAGCGAGCCGTACAAGAGGTGGTCAAAGGGCTGGCCGCGGGTCTCGGCGCCGCAGTGGTTCATGGCGGCAGCGGCCGGGCTGAGCTCGGCGGAGCGGGAGGCGAGCTCGTGGTCGAAGCGGTGGGCGGCGGAGCGGAGGTCGTCCGGGCCGGGGACGCGGTAGGGCATCGCGGCGGACGCGGGGCGGTGCGCCGCCCGGGCCCGCCGCAGCAGCCGGTTGAGCAGCCGGTACTCAAAGTCGTGCAGGCTGCCGAGGCGCGAGTGCGCGCTGAACTCGTCGTCGCCGTCGCCGCTGTCGCCGTCGCTCCGCGTGAGGCGGTCGGCCTTGAGCACGGCGTCGATGGCGCGCCAGGCCTGGTCGACGAGCTCGCCGGGCCCGCGGGCGCACAGCTCCGTCAGGATGTAGGCGATGGCGTACCACTGCACGTGCGAGAGGCAGAACCAGCTCCAGCGCGCGGTGGGCAGGCCCGTGTACAGCAGCACCTGCGACTCGATGATGGTGACGGCGCGCACGAGCAGGCCGTCGCGGACGCCGGCCGGGAGCCCGCCGCAGGTGGCCAGCC
>AZNH01000058.1:0-11628 GCA_000814955.1 Metarhizium guizhouense ARSEF 977 | reverse complement strand
CGTGACCATGCCAAAGGCCATCTCGTTGAAGCCGACGCGCGAGGCGGGCAGCTGCGCGAGCCCCGGCGCCAGGTCGGCGTCGTCGAGGTTGCGCGGCATCTGCGTGTCCCAGCCCGAGGCGTGCATCGAGGTCCGGTAGCCCGAGTCCTCGGCGGCGCGGGCGTCGAGCGCGCAGATGGTCCACCACAGCCGGCGCCGGGCCTCGACGACAAAGGCCGGCAGGCGGAAGTGCGTGCCGTCGCGGTGCAGGCCCATGTTCTGCGCGAGCCGCGCCGCGATCGACGTCAGCGACCACATGAGCCGCAGGTTGCAGTAGCTGCGCAGGCTGCCGAGGAACACGGCGAAGGCCTGCAGCACCACCACCTCGTCCGTCTCGAGCAGCCGCGCCCGCGCCAGCGCCCGCTCCATCCCGGCCTTGTACCGGCCCACGAGCACGCACTTGTCGCCGCCCAGCGCCGCCCGGCACTCCTCGTCCGGGAGGCTGGCCACGGCGGCGAAGTAGACGGCGAACAGCAGCGCCTCGACGCCCGCCGGCATGTCGCCGCCCGCCCGGCCCTGGTACCGGAGCACCACGGGCTCCACGGTCGGCATGTGCAGCACGCGGATGATGGGGTAGCAGTTCTCCTTGTACAGCCGCCAGTACACGGCGAACTCGTCCGGCGCCGGGTGCAGCGGGCCCGCGTCCGCGAGGCTGGGGCCGAGTCCGAGTATCGACGTCGGCTGCTCGTCGCCTTGCTCGCGCCGCGCCTCCTCCTCCTCGGCCAGGTCCTCCAGGATGCTGGCCGCGCCGTCCACCTAGAATGAGAGCAGGGGATTTAGTCACTTTATCCGAGCGAGAGGGGGGGGGGGTCCGCGTGTCAAGTTTGTTTTCTGGTTACCTTTTCCGTCAGGTTGGCCCAAAAGTTGCTCACAATGTACCGGCTTCGCCCGTCGCCGACGGCAAGCTGGCCAAACTCTGTCTGTAGTTGTGTCACCTCCTCCTCTTCCTCGTCCTCGTCCTCGTCCTCCTCGTGCAACCCGGGCACGCCGTCGGCATCATGTGCGGCATGCGGCTGGGCCGGGGATGCCGTGTGTCCCCGGCTTGAGGCGCCGTCGCCGCCCTCGTGCGACGCCGACAGCGACTCCAACTTGGCCCTGAGCTGTTGGACGACGCCCTCGAGATACCGGACGCGCTCCAGCGCTCCCGCGCCGGAATACTGTCTCGTGGAGGGCCTCCTGGGCACAAAGACGCATTCCGTGCCGGCCCGGCGGCAGTTGGCGCACGGGTCGGTCCTGTCGCACTTCTTCCTCCGCCTGCGACAGGACAAGCAGGAATAGGGCTGCAAGCCGGCGGGTGCGGATTCGGCCGCCGCAGCGCCGTCCTCGGGTGCCGCTTCGGGTTTCATTAGACAAGGGGGGAGGGGAGATCAGGATACAGCCGCGGTGCTCGTAGACTCGTAGTGTCCGTCTTTCAAACCTTGGAACAAAGAGAGAAGCAAGATGCATACTCTGGTTGGGCTGAGAAGGACATCTGGAGACAGGGTGGGTTTGGGTAAAACCTCGGCAGCTTACAGCCTTACACATGTAAGTGGCCGGAATGCCAACGTCGAGCCCGTCTTGCACACGGGGAGCTCGGGTTTGAAACTATAATTTTTTTATAGCTTTTCCATAGCCTGAGACACTTCTCTGGCTTGGGTACACCCAGGCACACTGTATGTCACTAGGCCCAGCGTGATGTAGTGCCTGCACCATCATTTAGATGGGTCTAAAAAAATAATATTGAATTAATATCAACTTGTTTTTTGTTTTCTCTCTCAAGTCAAATGATAATATGAGTGAGCATGATACAAGCATCGTGCAGGCACAACATCTGCTAACACAGTATTGGGCTGTACCAAGCCGACAACAGTAAGACCAAAAAAACAGACCGTCTGCGCAACATGAGATATCGAATTAATATATTTTGGCTGAAATGGACAAATTCTACGCTACGTACTTTAGTCCCCCTTTACCACGGGAAAAAAAAAAAAATAATAATCACCCTCTCCAGTCTTCACAAAAGGTCGTCGTTGGCACTCTCCAGCTTCTTGAGCTGCCCGACAATCTTGTCCTCGGACAGCATGAGCCGGTAATTATTCCACCACGGCAGGTATCCCGCCCCCTGGGCGTCGTCGGCGCCGCTGAACCGAAACGTCTCCTCCTCCCCTCCCCCGGGCGAGACCTCCCCCTTGACTTTTCCGTCGTCCAGGCGAGGCGGCACGGCGCCGCTACGCACGCGGGCGTGGCCGTCGGTGAGCGCCGCCCGCAGCACCTGGTTTTCTATAAACAGGTCCCGTATCCGGTGCCGCCGCCGCTGGTTCTCCAGCATGGTCTCCTTTGTCGTCTTCTCCAGCTCTGCCGCCCGCTCCTCCAGGTCCTTGACCTTGCGCTCCTTTCTTTGCCGAAACGCGCGCTGTCTGCCGGCCCGGGAAAATCAAATCATCAGTTGAAATTCGAGCCAGGGAAAGGGGAAGGAGGGAGAGTGGCAAGCAAGGAGGAGGACTTACGCTGCTCGGTTCTGTGCCTGTCTCTTCTTGGCCTTGTCCTCGGGGGGGCCTTTGTCGCTGTCGGGCGTGCTGGTGGCGGGTTTTGCCGTTTCACACGGGCACAGGTGCAGTATCCGCGCGTCGGCGTCCATGATGACTGTGCTGGGGAGTGCGTCGCAGCTGTGGGAGTGGCCGGCGCCGGCTGGCTTCGACAGGTACCGCTGGACCGGTAGGGGGCGGGATCTGGTGTCGTGGCTGAAAAAGGACATTTCGTATGTGGTGCTCGTAGGGCTATCGGACTTTTTTTTGATTCTCGGTTAGACAAGACGCATCCCGACGGCAGGGACCAAAGGCGTGAAAAAGACATGACACGCAGGAGATGGACTGTACCGTACCCTGGGAGTGAAGCACCCGGTGGCAGGATTGACAAAGTAGTCGCCGCTGATATACGACGGCGGGAGGCATAACGAGGCGTCCGAGTCGGCGGCCTGGTGGGCGAGATAGTGGTGGTTGCCGGCGACGTCAATCATTCTGAGGGTGGACGGGAACGGGAAAAAAAGGGCAGATTTTGATGAGAGGTTTTTTCGCCCGTGGCATGGCAACAGGGGTCAAGTATTTATATGCGCAGGGGACGGGCTCGGTTCAACGTTCAATGCTCGTACTGCAGCTATTCGGGGGCGTGTCAGAGCACCGGTCGGTGAGAAGCCGTTGGAGTCGCGCCAATGGCACCCGGGGCTAGGCAGGCATTCTGCGGCAAGCCGGCCTTATGCTGGCAAATGAGCGGCGCGCGCCCCACGGCCTTTATGCACCATCCCATCTCGATTCCTGCCCCATTTGATAGGAGCCATGCCGGGTGGAGACGCCTGGCCGGGGTGGAGTCTTGGCAAAGCCCGACAACAGACAACAGACAACTTCCTGCCATTCGCAGCTTGCTGTTTTTTCCTCCAGAAACTTTGCACCCTGCGCAGGCGCCGTTTCTGATTGGCAGTCGTCTCTGCGAAAGCGACGCCACGATTTCGTGCTCGAGGGCCTTTATAGACGCATGTATAAGATGTTGAGCTCGCAGGCATGTGATGTTGAGTTCGCAGTGCCTCACGCACTCTGGAGTCTGCAGCGTGCGTAGACAGACGCCGCACACAGTTGCATCATGGCATGCCCATGCGCCGGCCAGCCACCGAAGCGGTGGTATCCGGAGAATCGGCACTGGCCAGTCTGTCACGGCAGCCGGCACTATGAACCTCCGGCGTCACCACGACCTCAAGCTGCGACGTCCGCCTCGAGGCCTGTCCTGAACAGTAGGGGAGTGCAATCCCGTCTAATCGCCTGTCCGTTCCTCTGGCGGTCGTCGCGCGCCGTGGTAAGACATCGGGCAACCCAAAACCAAGACACCACGTTCTGACTGCCCGTGCCCATTCGCCGAGGCAATTCGACGCCGTCAGCAACCAAGACACGCTGGTCCACCGGAGCCGCGCGCCAGCCCGCCCGCCATCCAAATACCCGTCGTGGAAAAAGGCATTGGCCGTCTCAGCCTGTGGCTGGGTTTCACAGTCGACGGCAGCGGCGCGCGCCCAATCGCGACCGAGCGCTGGCACTGGCACCAAGGGGCTGCGTGCGTCCGAACCGACCTCCTGCCAAGGGCCTTGAGGGAGCGACCATCTCGGCCGTGGGCAGCCAGCTTGGCGGTGGAGAAGCGGCCCTGTGGTATGTGCAAAGTAGTAATATATTTTGACTCGCGAGGGGGTGGAGGGTTTGGGGCCGGAACGCCGCCCCGATTAGGAAATCATCTCGAGCGTCGTCGCTGTTCTGAAGCACGCCTTGCCGCCACGTGGACGGACGTGGCTAGGCCAAAACCGATCGTGCGGGAGGGCTTGAGCCTTGTGGGAGGAGCACTGCGTGGTCGGACAGCTCGGCGCCTCGGGAGTCGGGACATTACGTCGCGGTCAGTCTGTTTGCCGTCGGGCAATACTCGACGCTACCAGACTGTTGTTCCAAGCGGCTTCGGGAAAAAAAGGGCAGTGGCCCGCGACGGCCTACCTTCCTACTTTGGAATAGAGTTTTGACTTGACGGTTGTTGTTCTACCACGTTGCTGGGACGCTTGTCATTGGACAGGAAACGAGAGGCTGAAGATGGGTTACAGGAGATGAGGCAAAGGGCAGTGGTAGTTTCACGTTGGGCCGTCGGGGAACTCTGCTGCACAAACTAGGCGTTTCCCCCGTGGCCGTGGTCCATGGAGATGTTGGGCGAGGTGACATGAATCTCGGAGATGACGCTCGAGCTAACAAGATTTGCTGTTTTTGTTTGGGCCTGCGCACTTGGAATCGAGAGAGCGGTGAACGGCGTCCGTGTCAGGGTTTCTTCGTGTCTCTTTGACAACATGGGGGTTTTGCTTGACCGTTGGCAAACTTGTAAACGGCCGAGGCTTCACCATTGTTGTTCTGGAGTTTGTAGTTGCCTCTGTGGACCGTGCCATCGGTCTACTATCGTGGCCGGGCGTGATGTCCTGCACGTTGGTACGAGTTGACGTCGTGTTGGAGCTGAAACTGGACTATGTAGTGATGAGCGTGAAGAGGGAAACGGTGTTTAAAGGTTTTGTACTGCCGCCATTCCTGGAACTTGTCCTGGCTGCAGCTTGAATCCCTGGGCGTTTTTCTAGTCGTAAATTTCAAAGGAGTCATGCAGTCGCGCATTTCTTGCCAACTTTGAGACTGGAACGTGTCCAGGTGGGAGATGATGCTGTGGCAAGCGTAGAAAAGCCATAATAGATCTTTGTCCGATCGTCTTCCACTTTTGGCGTACTAGATGCAAACAGAGGAAGAAGGCCAATGGTCCTCATATGCTGGGGTCTGAGTACATGCTGAAGACTCTGGTTCTAGAAGCCATCACATACATTCTTTTTCTCAGGGGTATTCTACTGGCATTGGGGCTCTTTGACCAATAGGCTTCACCTTGCCTCCTCCTCTATGAGCGGTGTGTCACTAAAACTATTGCAGTAGATTCCTCTGTTCTACGAATATATGCAGCTTAAGAGTAATCCGACAAGGCCATAAAATACCGTACGAGGAAATCACCGAGTTTCGCTCCATCAAGTTCATCTGTCGTTTTTGAAGGCCGGCTACTCAATGATTCGTAAAGATTGTCAAAGGCCACAGAGTCAGAGCCAAGATTTGCACACTGAGAGCCAGATATCGGGGACATTCGACGGTGGGCCGCTATTGCTGCATCTTTTTGCTCCATGACTCAGTGGTCGAACGTGACCACTCTTACACAAATGCATGCCCTGGTGCACCAAGACCATGGCCTGGTGCTCCTCGCACAACGTCCCTTCCGCGGAAGCTAGATGACATGTTGTAGAAATAAGGCTGCATGAAAAGTCATACTCGGCCAGCCCTGCGTCGTATCCAAATAGCACCGCAAAAACGCCGCCTAGGCTCTCTATGAGTCAGTTTTGGCGCTATAGCGCGAAAACAGAAACGTCACCAGTTTCTTTTATATTGCTTTAGTATAATGAGTCGAACAGACACTGGAGTACACTGCGAATAACCTACTGGCGTATACATGGATGGCTTGTTGTCACACGGAAATGGCCTGTTGCACAAGAGCTACAATCACGGGACCTAGGACAAAGTCCCTCACCGACTTCTTGTATTTACAGACGTCTTTGGTCAACGGGGCCTTGAGAAAAACCAAGGACCTTTAATACCAAAGACTGTCATCAGATAAATTGAGCTATTGATTTAAGCCCTCTATCAAGCCCATGTCACGCTTGTGCTGCAAAGAATTTCATCATGACTATGTTTCAACAATTATCTTGTACATCTAAATGCTGAAGGTGTTTACGTACGCTGAGTGACGGCAGCCAGAACTTATCAGGGAGGAAAATACAAGTAAAGTAGTAAAAGGCAAAAACTGTTGCCGTATGTGTGGAAATTTGGGCCGTAGCAATTTCGAGTGTCTCGTTTTTCACCATCGATATCATGGTGCCATCAAATCTCATATAAAAGGCTGCCCAAGAGGAAGTGACGAAGTATTGAGAGTCGGAAACCCCAAGTTTTCAGAGATGACACGATGAATAGCAAGCATCCTTGCTATCCCATGACATGACGCACGTACATAGATATGTAGTCAAGCCATGAGCCCTTGAATCCTGTCTGCGCTGACTCTGTATACTTTGGTGGCGGTGACGGCGAATGAAACAAGAAACTTTGGCTGCCATTGGAAGCAATGTGACAATGTTTCAACCAATCTGTCCTTCCAAGGCTCCCCGCCAAGTGGAAATCGAATCATTTCTCGCCATGACGTGTAAATATCATCTGCTACCATGACACGCAAGGCAGTTGGCCCCATCTCACGGTGGCTTTGGTGAACTCGGTAATTAGGTCACTTCTACTTGATCATCTCGTTTCATCACCGCTATCAGCCCTCCTCATCTCTTACGTTATCCAATTCCTACCCCTCTAGTTCCTCCCCCGCATCCCAAAGATACCATGAGAGTCTTATCCCTACGCGAGTCACGCCCGGCGCCACACAACTCGCGGCTAGCCAAGGGCCTTCCCCTCCCACACGATGCGTCAACCCACGCCGCCCCTGTCTGTGGAATGCGCAGACGTCAAGTGCTTACGCCTGAAGCAACTGCCGCCGCCTATCGCGCCGAGTCCCAGGTAGTTGCGGGACAGTCGAGCCGACCAACCGGGTTCGACCGGCTCGATCCGAATTACCCGAGTCGGGCAGGGGCGGCTCTCCGGCATTTCGGCATTCCGGAACCATGGGCCGCCGCCCCACCCGTTCGTTGCGTCGCCGGCATTCGAATAATTTTCCGCTTTTTGGAATCATTCATTTGCCGCTAGCTCTTGCTGCGGTGTCGATAGCTGGTTCAGGTGTCTTTTATAGCGTCAACGTCAGATGCGGCGTGCGTTTGCTGCTTGGCAGCTCTTGGGCCCTGCGCCCTACGGGAGGGAGTTGCAGTTGAGCCGCTGCCGTGTTGACGCCTTGTGGATCCTGTCGTATTGCACCAGACGGCGTGGATGGAGTCGGGGCGATTGATAGTTTGCAATAGTGTAGTGGCAGGCCGTCGTGACCCCCACGCATAGTCGGGCTTTCTGATACGGGAGTCGTCGTTTTTGATGACGTGGCTGATTGATTCCAGAGCTTGGAGCTTAGACTAGGCGCTGTACATGTGACATGCCGAGTGCGTGTGAGACCAGAATTGGATGATGATATGGCTAGCCCATGCATATGGACTATTCTGACCTGACGTCGGGCGCGTTGAGTAAGGACTTTCTCGGTGCTGGGCACAGGTCTCATACACTTGATGATTTCTCCATGGCCAGCCTAGGTCAGGTCGTTGGAAGCAATGGACGTTTGACTGCGATGGGGCAATATAGAGCAGGATCCTTTATTTGCTTGGCCCGCCGCCTATTGGAATGGGTTTGGGGAAGCGTCTAGACAGGAGATGCTAGACGGAAACAGGGATCCTGGACTGCTTGGTATACATATCACTCCCCATGGCGTGGATGGGTCAATGCCGTCTTCCACTCGAGAGGGTGCTGGTAGCTCTCCATCGACGACCTTGTCCGCCATAGATTTATTACTATTTTCTATACACTCAAGGCATTTGTATGTGAAATACTCCTCTTAAACTAACTACTCCACCCTCAACGAAATCAAACCCGCCATCGAATATACCCTAAAAGACATCAAGCAAGAGGCGTGGTGCTTTTCCAGGGTGTGCCCCTTACCACGCAAGATGCAGCTCGCGAAAACATTTAAATCACTCATGGCCCACGGCGTACAGGATAAATACTTGAATATTAGCTGGTACTAAAAGTCCAGCAACATCACATCACATTCTATAGCCTGACAAAAGGAATGGCAGAACGAAGTATGTTTGATCCGCTTACGGGGCAATTTGCCAAGGTAAATGCATATATAATTCAATTATACCTTTTACTAGGATTTATATCTAGGGAAAATATTTTCATTTCCTTTTGCTGCTCGATGTACCTATCCTGCTAGACGCTGGCCCAGCACAGTGGCTGCATGTTGGGACTATAAGCATGGCTAAACACGCCATTTTTCTTTTGCTACACGCAAGAATATTACAAGCCGCGCCAAGTAATGCTGAAAAGTATAGAGTAGACGCATCTACGTACTATCAATCCGCCATTGAGCAGTTGCAATGGGTCGAGCAGGACAGCTGGGGGATTAGAACCACTAACCATTGCGTCACATACTTTTGCATTTATGAAGCAATTACAGGAAACAAAAAGACAGCTAAAGTGTATATGTCATATCTTGTAGCCTATATGGGACAAGAAGTTCGTCGTTTTCTCTGTTTCTTCATAAGTCCGTTACTACCAGAATAGGAATATTATTACTTCAAAATCGACAACAGTTCGCCGCCACTGCACGGCCTTGGGCGAGAGAACGAAAAAGTGGACGCTGAGCGACAGCGCACCGTAACAGGGCAAGAGCCGCAGAGTGATAATTTGGAAGCAGGAAACTATGAGTAAAGGTTTTCAGGGCCCGTACCATAGTTACCAGACGAGCAAGCACATCTAAGCTATATATGTAAGAGGTAGCACCTTGTCTTAGACGGTTTACAATAATGATTAAATTCAAGCTACCGTATTAACTTCCAACAGAATATAATTGGATGACCTTTAATGCCTAACAACGCAGACAATAGACTATGTAACGTGGACGGAGGCTATAAGGGTTCCTTATATGTGGCAGATTATCCTGGCGGTATTTACGGAAGCTGGTGGCCTTGATGCGCGATCCCTAGCAAACAAGACGCTAGACCGTCTAACGAACAGAAATCAATGTCTACCGATTCTTGTAAAGTTTCACTGCTCTGTTGGCTCGATCCACCGGGAGAGTGGTACAATACGTGCAGACTCATTGTGTCTGAGCCAAGAGGTAGTAGAGATTATTCGCGATTAGAAAAGGTAGAAGTGGCCTAAGGCGGACAAAGTCAACCTGCGCGGAGCTCTGGTCAGTTACACTAATATATTCTCTGCCTTAACGCTAATATAATGTAGAGTGATTTGAGCAGCACTATTCAAGAAACGGCTAGACGCTATTATATTTTAGTAAAAACCTGGGACTTATCCGATAATGAAGAGTGTTGGGATCTTTATAAGTTTGTTCGCGATCTGTCTATTTCTGGCGAACGAGATGACGTCCTCGCGGCTGGTGTTACCAGATTAAGGCTAGGCAACGAGCTGCGATAATTGTCGAATCTTTTGTCTGTCGTTTCCAGGCATAGTTTCAAGGCCACTCACGCGAAGTAGAGGAGTAGAAGTGTGGCAATAGCAGTCAGTGTCTAGAATGAGCTCCTTATCTAGGCAATTATAAAAAGCATAGACAGCCTGCATCCTAGTAATTCTTCTCTCTTTATCTTTATTTCAACCTTAACTGTAGATTCTAAAATTGATTATTATCGGTATTTATTTAACTCATTATTACCGCTATACGACACTGGGCTCTAATATGTAAAGCGCATTAGCATTTTCAACCTTCAACACATCGACATGCGACCTGAAAACAGCGAAACGCTAGCAAAAAGCCACGTCAATAGACTTTGTACAGAATCTGACAACCTGCTATATACGCTATATTAGTGGCTTAATTGCCGAAGAAAACGCTAATAATGTCGGAGAATATGCCAATAATATTTATACTTTCCTCCGGGGTATTCAAGGCTCAGAGGAGTTAGGTGAAGATGTCTATATCGTTCTGCAAAGTCTTGAAGCGATCGCATTACAACGAGCCGGATGGCCCTTCCTTGAGAAAGCGCTGCAGGATCTCAGGGATCACATCGACCAAAAACTGCATGTTAGAAAGGCGCCGTTGCAACCTACGACTAAATCAAACAGGCTTGGTCCGAGACCCCTGACCAATACTTGCGCAATATTGTGTGGATTTACTGGCAGCTACAGTTATATGTGCCGCTCACGCCTCAACAATCGAGATGTAATTAACTATACATCCAGCGAAAGCGATAATTCACCATTTCTACGCAAAGACTGGGTAGACATCAAAGACGAATTAGCTTCCTTAAAGGTACCTGATTCAAAAGAAGCCCCGTTGACTTATCAATGTGCAAAACATCTGAGAACCTTCTGCGAACTGTATACATCTAACGCCTCACCAAGTGAGAAGTTTACTATAATTTACTCACATTTCGGCCCAACCGATACTTATGAGCTCCTCAAAGATCTATTTATCAATTTTTATTTCCCTATAATGTATACAAACGAGTTATCTGCACTCGAGAGGAACAAGTTTCTTCGCCTGCATGGCTATTATCTACACTTCTGCCAAGTTGTTGCACCAAACCCTCGGCTTAGAGGCTTTCGACGGTAAGTAAAACATCCGTCTAGGTGTAATTAAATAATATTACTAATTTTATTAGCGATTGTTTTATTCTTAATATATTCTGCTGTCTTAATAAACACTTTCAAAGGGAGGCTTGTAACGGCTAAGGTTCTTAAGGGATAAACTAGTTGTAATTTATATTAGTAGAGTTATTAGGGTAGTTAATTTAAGTAATTAGGTATTATATTAGTAATAAGTTATAAATTATAACTAAGTAATTAAAGTTAAAAAGTTATAAGTAAAGTTTAAGTTAATATAATAATTATTATTAAAAGCTAAGAAGTTAAAGTTTATTTATAAAGTAAAATTAAGAGTTCTTATATATTATAATATTTATTTTTTATTTATTAAAGTTCTAGTAAATTATAATTATATATATATTATTAATTTATTTAAAGTTTATTAAATAACTAGTAAACTTTCTCTTATTAATAGCTTATTTTAATTATTAATTTATTATTTATTATATTTAAGCTATCTAGTAGCTTATATAGCCGGCTTAATTTATAACTTATATTATAGCTTATAATTAAGTTATAATATAATATCTCTTCTTTTATAGTTTTACTCTTAAAATTTAAGCCTAGTTTTATAAATAATTTTATTACTTTTTCTTTTATTAATTATAAGTATTCTACTTTTTTATAGTATTTTTTTTTTATTATATTTAATTATATAAAAAAACTTAAGAGATTTTATTCTATTATTAATTATATTATAATTACTACTTTTATTTATAAATAA